>JACBKR010000837.1:0-49391 GCA_014218235.1 Colocasia esculenta
AAATCCAGATTACACGGCACTAAAAGCAAACACTTAAATGCAATTCTAGTCATCCATCTCCAACATATCTGATGCCATGCACACAGGGAAATGGAATACGGATCCTCTTCACTGTTGAGGTGGGAAGATTACATGGGGAGTGGGGGAGAAAGAACAAAGAAGCAAACAACAATAAAAAAGAACATGGGGACTGCCGTAGCAGTCCCCTCCTCTCCTCTCTTAACCTTCTTCTTCTCTTCAGCAGGTTTCTTTTCCTTCCTTTGATGTAGCAGGTGGAGGACCCGGCTGGGAGGAGTCTCCCCTCCTCTTCCTCTTCTCTTCCTCTCTGCTTCTTCTTCTCCTCAGCAGGTTCAGCCCCTGGAAGGAAGAAGGCAGCAGCCAACTAGGGAAGAAGTGCTCTGCCGCCTTCCAGAACAGTCCTTCTGGCCTCTTCTGCGTTTTGGGTGGCGAAGGGGTGTGAAGTGAGCAGGTGGGAGCCGCCCTGCTCATGCTGCCACAGCAGCTTTTTGTACCTGTAGTGGGGAGGTAAAGGGTGGCCTAAAATGACCTCCCAGTATGGGGTAGATGGGCCTGGTGGAGTGGGCCTTGCTTGGGCCTATTTAGGGGACCCTTTAGCATATTTCAAATGGGCTTTGGCTTGGGAACGTTGGACCTTTGGTGCAACGCCCATTACACATTTTTGATGTCCACAACCTTCCTACTTTCCTATTATAAGACATCAATATTGGGATTATGGGTTAGCATTCCTTTTGTTATACTTTCTCTCAGATTCCTGTATGGCTGGGGATGTTACTTTCAGACCTTTTCCTGATAGACCTGAATTTCAAGTGAAACGGAAAGCAATTACGCCTTCGAATTTCAAAAAAAACAAAACTAGATTTATTTGTTGGAAATTTTGTTTACTTATAGCTTTTTCGTATTCTGTTAGCTTGCTCCAAAGATCCCCAATTATTTTACTGACTTCAGGACATTGAAAAACCCCGGAGCATTATTTTTCGCATGGTGAGAGTTTATGTTTCTGCCATATGACCCTCATATTTAAGATTCTGAATAATGAGGGGCTCTAAAACCAATATGCCCTGGCATATTTCTGCAAGTTCTTTTTTAGCCTGTGGGTGTGTCTTTGATCATAGAAAATGATGATGTCCTCAAGATGTATCTACTACTTTCCTGAGTTCCCCATCTCTCATGCTCTTCTTATTTTTTGTGTTCTACAGAATTTTTAAAAGAATTTATATTAAAAATATATATACAAACAATTTTATGGAGAAAAAAGCAGTTTTACCTGTTTACATGATCTTCTCTATGGAGAAATACCATATACATCATACATGGTAGGTCTCCTTTTTTCCTTTTTAAAAATACATCCATCAGAGTACACAGTGAAGTGATGTTTCCCTCCTGAGAACTTCTTACTCAACAACTTCACAGAGCTACCCATTACTAAGTACCGGTAACATACCATTTCCCCATAGGTGTTTCTTGTGTTTGATGGTGCTGAGACAAGGATACCATTTTCTGAGATGTGTTTTTATGGTGCTTAATGACTGAGACAAGCCATCTAAAGGGAACTCTTTTTTTGTCAGATTATGTATTTTCCCTTTTATTTTTTTTTGGGTGGAGGGGGGTGGTTTGTGTAAAATATCTTCTTCCTAATTTGGAGCTTGGGGCGTGCAATTACTATAGTGCTGCTTTTATTATTCTGCACATTGTCAGATTTGAAGTTGTGATAGAATAGTTTCCTTTATATCTGGCTAAAAGTCTTCCTGATTTGGGAGCTTAGGTTAGGTATATGGCTGATGGCTTTTGCCTTGCATGCTTTGAATAAATACTATAGCAGATTGAACTACCATCTGTTAAAATGTACCACTGACAGACATTCTTTTCCTAATGGTCTCTAGTTTTCTCAGGCTATTCTCATGCATATCCTAACCACAGGTCCCAGCTTGCAGCAAAACATGTATAGATAGTGACTCAGCAGTACATGGAAAAGCATAGATAGGAAAATTTATCCAAGTATGACTAGATAACAAATGACAAGCCGAAAACATGAACTTGAACAACAACAAGTCACAACACAGACAGCCACGGAGAGGCATATTGGTGTTTTTCCCCAGAATGGGCTAGAAACCTGTTCTATCTATGGTATTTTATATAAACAGAAAAATAAGAATTTTTAAAAGAATGTATATAAAAAAATTATAGATGCATTTGTCAGCGGCTTGTAGCCGCTGACAAAAAATAAAATTATTATTTGTCAGCGGCTAAAGAGACTGCTGACAAAAAAATTTATGTCAGCGGTTTACTGGCCGCTGACATACAATTTTTTGTCAGCGGCCTTAAGGCGCTGACATAAAATTTTTTTGTCAACGGCTTCAAGCCGTTGACATAAAATTTTTTTGTCAGCGGCCCTGCCTGTTGTCGACATATGATAAGTCGACGATAAAAATGTCGACGGCTTTGTCTACGGACTGTAGCCGTTGACATATGTTTTTGTCAACGCATTTTTTATTTTTGTCAACGACCTTTAGCCGCTGACATATGTCTTTTGTCTTGTAGTGCATATTAAATTTCATACTAATTAATAATGAGTCTTCTAGCCTAAAACTAAGAAGATTTTACTATTATTAAATGTCATATAAATTATTATCTAGTCATATTATACTTAAAATATAATGAGTGATGTCACATAAATTCTTGTCTAATTATATTTGCAATACAAAAATGTACTAAATTTTTCTCCTTTTATTAATCATCCACGTACGTACGTCACTAAGAATACGACACAAGGAAATTTTGAAAATTTTTTTGACCCCGAGTAGAGAACCTTTCCCTCCCTGGTCCCAGGGAGAAGCTTCTCGGATGTCTGCGTCTTGCTCCTCGTTTGGGAAAGTGAAGCTCTTGTCACTGGCCACGTGAAGCTGCCGGTCTTCTCGTTTCGAGTGGCTCCTCGTATCATGGTGCTCGAGCTCGTGATGTCTCTACATCAGCATGAAAGGTAACCCCCAACTACCCGTACGTTCTTAATTTGGTCTCATCCTCCTCCCTCTAGCGACATTCAAATCACCTCTCCCCGGTCCCCCTTTCGCTCTCAACTCCCTGCCCTTTCTCCATTCCCTCGCCTATTTCCTATCCTCTTCTTATCTGTGTTCTCCGATATCTTTTGGCTTCCCTTCTCTCCACCTATATATGGAAGATTATCAACTAATAAGTGAGGAGGAAGAAATTCTGCCCGAATTTATGGTTGGAAAAGTTGAGTCAACTCCATCAATCCAGAACTCGAAGAAAGCACATGATGGCAGATGAGTTGGTCGAACAAGTTCTGCCGGATTTGGACCCCAAGCCTGCTGGTCTCAAAAGAATGGTTAAAGGTAAAGTTTGGGGTCCCTCCGGTAGCTGGGAATTCTTGGATTACCCCAAACAAAGTATTTAGTCAGATTCTCCAAGAAAAAAGAACTTGATGATGCTTGCAACAGAACACCTTGGATCTTCAATGGAGATATCGTCCTTATCCAAAATGCAAAGAAAGGATGGCCCCGTCAGAATATGTATTGGACATAGGGAAGCTTTGAATTTGTATCTATGATCTGTCTGAGGAGCAAGATGATGACAGGGATTGATACATTTAATACTTCTTCATGGAGTCACGAAATAAGAAAATCATGGGGCTTTCAAAGAGGATCATGTGGGCTACCTAGGGTTAAAGTTTCACGATTTGTGTTTGAGAGATTGCCAACTTTTTACACTGTAAAATTTCTAGGGTTTAGGGTGACGAAATTTCCAAGTTCCTCTTGCTTCAAGCCTCCTTCTTCTCCTTGCTTCTCGTCCTTAGCCTCCTTTCCTCGTGCTCCAAAGTTCCAGCAACGAAATGGGACTTGGTAGACACGAATTAGAGGTCTATTAGGTTGTGTAAGAGTCCATTCTCTCTCTGTCTCTTCCTTCTTCCCTTAGCTACGAATTTCCACATTTATCATCTTATTTTCTTGCATTTATCCATCTAATAGGGTAGAGGAGAGGTTTAATTTCATGGGTAAAGGGTTAGGGTAGGTTTAGGACTCTTGTAGAGATATTTATAAGCTAGTTTAGTCATTATCTTAACACTTTTTAATTTATTTAAATGTTAATTCTGAATTCCCACATTTATCTCTCCCTATTCTAGTATTTATCCCCTAATTAGTTTGGAGAGAGATCTAATTTTGTGACTAATGGGTTAGGATGGGATGATGACTCCTTTTTAGGATAATTATGAGTTATTTATGATTATTTTAACTTTTTCCATTTATATTAATTTAAATGTGAATTTAACATAATTAATTCCCATTCAAGATGGGCTCTTCTCATTTGGGCCCATCAATCCATGCTTGGGCCCATAAGATAACCTATTACTAATTTAACTTAATGGGCTTTATTTTAATTCTATTATTCACCCTTTATTCTAATTCAAATATTTATCACACTTATTCAAAATTTCTTATTTTAATTCAATTTACCATTATTTATGTCAATATTCTAACCTTCATCATTTGGGTTCATACTCTCGGCCCATAACTTATGTGAGCTTAATTGTACAACCATATTCTTAATGGGTTTAATTATCTTTTTATTAAAAATTTATTCATGGGCTAGGATTGCCTATTGGTCCAATTATCATAATGGGTTATCAACACATATATTAAAGTCTACCCCATATTTATTTTAATTTATAATCCAACTTGGCTCATATAATAATAGATTTTTCGACTTATTCTTTAATTACGACAATAAGTCGCATAAATTCTTAAAATAGATTCAAATGATTTTTCTATGCCCAAACTCTTGATGAGTCATTAGAGAATATTAATTAAAATATAACCATTATTTTTACAACATTTTATAGAATTTTTTACGCATGCGATAATGATGTGTACTTTTTTAACTAATTTGAGTTTATTAATTGATAAAGTTTTAATTTATCTTTATTTTAAATTAATAAATTTTTCGGGGGTACTATAGTAAACTCTTAACTCTTGCTTTCGAACATAATATTTTGTTGTCTTATGTTCCCCGTAATTGTAATAGGGCTGCTCAGATCATTGCCAAGTGGGCCTCAACTTCCCCCTTCGGCATAGGTGGAACCCCTTAATCTGTCATCCACCATCTCCGATGCAATCGCTTCTGACCTATCTTAATGATACGGGAGCTTGCCTCCTGCTTTACCGATCAGAAAAAAAAAAAAGAAAACGTCTCCAGGGCGTGTCATAGATTGTCCTCCGATCGCATATCGTCACCATCAACCAACTACAGCCACCCGCTGCTAACCATAAACCATCGTCCACGCCATCAGGTGTGTCGGATATCTTGAGGGCATGTCCAATTATCCATCTCGAAATAACTTAAATCAACACAAAATTGAGATGAAATAATCACCACTGCACACCAAAGAAGTGCAACAAGTACTATTGACATATATAATGCTATGAAACTCATACACTACATTTTATTTATGCAACATATGTAAAGAAGTTGGATCTCAAATTCGTAGTAGAACGTTGGATGGTCTAGGAGAATTGGGAGACTGGACTACGATTAGGGGCCAGGGATACTTTTTTTTTTTTACAAGTTTAATTAGTTTTCCGATTCTTACAACATATAACAGGCAGGTTATTTAGTTTAGATCAAGGCTCATGTATCTTCATGCTTTATAATATTGTCACTAATGATTTTGTTATCCTCCAGTGGAGAAACCTAACTGGTTGCTTGTTGTGATAGGATTAAGTCCCTTCTGGAGCTAAGAAGGTTGTCCCAAGCGGCTGCCGGACACTACTAGAAAAATAGGTTTTACCTACCGCACTTACCTACGCATAGACTAATTGTAGGTATAAAATGAATTTACCTACGTTAAGCATAGTTTTACTAACATTAAATATTAATAGTAGGTGTAAGAAACCAGTCTCCCAAATTTTCTTCTCCCGCCCTCAAAATTACTAGTGGCGCCAAAACTTAAGGGACAAATACCTACACAATAATATCTGGTAAGTATAAGATCTCTATACCTACAATATTTGATAAATATTATATTAATAAATTTTATATTTACCACACCCAAACCGTAAACCCTATACTATCCCATTCCCATTTTGCTGTTTCTTTGAAAACTACCTCCTGCGCCGCGAGAAAAGGGTCAGCCGCCAGGGTTCGCACTCGGAAGCTGTAGGGGGGAGGAGTTGACGATAGCCCGTGGCTTGCAGATGGCGACGACGTCTGCTTTCCCCCACACGGAAGACGACAGCACGTGGCTTGCGACAGCAACGTACGCGGCGGCGACATCCCCGACACGGTGAGATACATTGATCTCTTCCTCCTCCCCTCCTGCTTCCGATCCCCAGAATAGCTGTGCTCATAGGTTAGGATCTTAGGCGAGATATAGACCATGAGGCTGTGGGGCTTTCGTGCCGACGACGGGTCTGTAACGTCGCGTGCTTTTCGGATCCATGCGGATCATGTGCATTGTGGTTGTGGCGGCCGTTCTGAGGCCAGTGTGAGTTGGGTGTGTGGAATGTATGGTGTGATTGCGTGGCTTGAGCAGGTGAAGAGCAGGGTAGGTCCTGAATTGGAATGGGACCTGCTGCTGTTCTGTCTGAGTTGGCGGCCAAGGGGTGGTCGTTGACTGTTGGCGTCCAGGTTCATTGACGTTTACATCATGAACTTGGCGGCAGTAGTTGTGGACGTTTAGTCTGGCGGTGCATGTGGGCGACAAGGGGCTTGACGCCAACCTGTCAGTTCAGCATGTTATATGTTCACCCGAGGGCAGCTCTCTCAGCTCACCCTCTCTCCCTCTTGCCCCAGCTTGCTGCCCCCGAGTCTTTGGAGGTTCTAACAGGTATCGAGGAGTGGCTGGTCGATCGTGGTATGCGCGGCGTCGCCGAATTGCGCGAGGAAACGTCGCGGCGTGGTGCAATTCGCGTGGGAGCTCGCGGAGGGCTCGGCGTAAACCGGGGAGTTGCGGAGATTCTAACGCGTTCTGAGGTAGGGGACAAACCCTGGTAGCTCCCTAGAAACATTAAAACACATCATAACTACTTGAACCAGCATGATAATCCATGTTTGGATAGAGTTGCACCATGCGGGATAATGGGTGGTTTGTGTAGTTTATGTGTAAAGCATGTATAATTGGGTTGTATTGGGTTCTATCATGCTAGAGGAATAGCATTTACATGTTTTTCTGTAACATGAATGAGTGGAAAACTCGCAGGACCGGATTAGGGTTTCTGTAGGGTTTAAGGCCGGGGAACTTGGCGTCAACATCGTGTGCCGCCAAGATCTTCAGCCAGGAGGTTGACGGCCAGAGACCTTGTCGTCTACTTCCTGTAAGCGGCAATCGATGTGGCCGCCTACCCCTATATGAACAGAAATGGCTATTTATGGTGTTTTATCGTTAATGCGTGGGTGTTAACGTATGAGGTGCACTGAGTGCACTTGGTTTACGTGTTTAGCATACAAGATATGCTGTAAGTGTTTACTTCGGTGACTGCGCGTTGTGTACGCGAGTCAGTTGGGTTCACATATAGTGGACCAGTGGTTACTTGTGGTTTGCATGAGGTTTCACGTGGTTGTGTGTGACGTGCACGTGGTTTTGTGTACGTGACGAGTAGTACGACGCCTACCGTGGTTACCTCTCCAGTTGGGTGCCCCAGGTTCTTTGTGAGCCAGGCTGTTAGCTCGGGGCCTTGTCCCGGTACTTGTGTTGTACCGTTGAGGTCTGTGTCGTCTGACCTGGACACCCTCACTCTTGTGTTAGAGTTGTACGTCTGGCTGAGGGAAAGACGACAGTGGGACAGTGACAGTTGTGGTTGTTTTTAGTCACTTGTAGCGTGCTCGTAGTTGGGGGTACGGACACCAGTAGACGTACTGGACCCCAGCTAGTCCTTTTCCAGTGCCTCACTCTAGCGAGCCAGGCCAGGGTCTCTGGAGGTGCCAGGCATGGGCCTGTGACCGTGTGGTCTGCAGGTTGTGGTGTTTTAGTTGGTCTCCACAGTTGTTTGACCTTTTTACGTGGAGCGGCAGTTGGACCTTTCGTCCGTGGCTGCGAGACTGAGAGGTGGACCTGTGTTAGTTGTCCGAGTCAGTTTCTGGTGTCGCGAACCAGTTTACGTGGCTCGTGTTGGCTATCTCTACTTTGGCTTGTACACCTGTTTGGGTTTGCCGTTTAGTTACTACAGTTGTTTCTCGTAGTCGACAGACGGTGAGTACTTTTACAGCTTTACTTACCTGCTTAGCTGTTTTATATGTTGTTGGTACTGTTACTGTTTTGTACCTGTGGTTTGTGGTTTGTTCGGCTTTGGGGGAGTTCCCTACTGAGCCAGTGACTAGAGAGGCTCACCCCTACCCCCACAGGTGAGGGCGAGGAGGACGTTTCCCGTCCGACGTCCAGTTCTGGGCCGCGTCGTAGCGGAGCAGGGTCAGTACCTCCAGCGGAGTAGTACTTCAGCAGTGTAGCCTTGTAGCTTGTAGTTTTATAGTTGTTTACTTTTTTTTGTTGTACCTCGGGGTATGCCCCAGACTTTTGTACACCTTTACAGTTTTAATGGAATATGGCTATGTAAATTGTGAAAAATTATATATGAAATGTGGTGTGTTCCTTTATGTTTACACGGACTGTGGTTTGGTTTTCCTTGCGAGGCTACGGCCCGTTCGCGGGAGGCGGACTCGGATCAAGTGCGTTATTGGTTTAACGGGCTTGGCCGAGGCGTTCCGCCACAGGGTCCATCCCCACTAGCACAGAGAAGTCCATAGTGGTCTTGGCATACGACTTCAATGCTAGGGCGAAGGCCGAATGGTCGCCGTTGCTGTGGCCGGAAAGGACGAGCTTGAGGAGGTTGACTTTGACGCCGTCGGGGAGCACTGCCTAGAGCCCCCCAGGCAACCAGTTGCTGACAGCAGTTGCGGACTCAATGTTTCCATTGGAGGACGTTAGTGATATGAGGGGCATCTGGAGATCGAAATTAATGGCGGATGCAGTGAAAATTCGTGCTCCTTTAAGAGACACCTACACTGGGAGAAACAAAGAAAGGGGGGCACAAGGGGCAGGGGGGGTGTAACTACGGAAAGGCAACAACTTGGAGAGGGTGCGATCGCGATGTGAGAGGAGACGAATAGGAGTTGGGAACGAGGGGGGAGGGGGCACCATGAGCCAGCCACCAGGCCAAATGCCAAAAATGGGGAACCCTGATTGATCCATGGGGAGTGATGACGGAAAATAATGCTCATATCACAGCCGCCGCCTCCTCGGTAGAAATCTGATTTGTCCCACACCTCATCCTCTTGCTCTTTATTCTTGCCCTAAGCAGATTGGTTGAGCTCCTTAAACCCAAGCAAAGTCTGACACTTCATACAGCATACTACGAAGTACTAACGAGCGACAAGACATGTTTGGATGGCATTCAACAATTTTAGTTAGGTGAGGAAATTTTGGTATTGGTCTTTTGCTAAATTGGTGTTAGTTTTACCTGTATGAATTGATGTCTTAAGCGTATTTAGTATATATCTTGTCAAGAAAAAGGAGAGGTTTCTTAGTAAAACCAGGAGTGTTTTGTCTAGTATCTCTTTTCGTTGGATTGGTGGTATTATGTTACCATGGCCTAATGTAACACAAATTTTCAGTTATTTATACATGTATATTATGTGTCTGTATTAACTGGGTAGGGAGAAACTCTTGGAGTTTGGTGTTCCCTCAGTGGCTTTCCCTGTTTAGAATTCTCAATTAGAAGTGTTCACTGAGCATGATTGGAACAATTGTTCACACCTTATGGCTTGCCAAAGTCCCCAAGGGCCTTAGGATTAATCATCTAAAGTGAGTTTCTCATATGGTGATTCTTCTAGTGCTGAATGTAGCTTGTATTTATGGTTCACTTGCTTGTTTACCGTATGAAGTCCCCACAATACCTCTGCAACCTCTCAAGGAAGATCTTCTCTGGTCCCTGCAGGCATTCTTTTCCCTTCTGATGATGATGGGCAGCTTGGACTGATGAGGTGGGTTTTTGTTATTTGGTTTTGTACAGCTCCAAGGGAGGAGGGGTTGGGGCTGTAGATAGATACCCAAGAGAGTGCTACCACACAAACATCATGGAAGGTGGGATAAGATTTTTAATCTCTTAATCTCTCTCTCTCTCTCTCTATATATATTATATTATCCAAGTTTGAACCCCTTTATTAATGATTAGTGCATGTGTCGTGTGAGTTGGTTATGGGTCTTTTTTCCCCCTCTTCTTTTTTTTAATACTAGAGCATCACATATGAGGAACTCATGCCACCCACTAAAATCTTAATTAATACCATGCTGTCCATGTTTGATCAACATGTCTCTGTGTGTTCTACATGCCATGTCAACATCATTCAACAGTACATAGAACCCTTCAACCAAGAACACACACATACATTATTTCAGCCATGCAGTAGCTTCAGCAGGAGGTGCCTCCAAAATCAAAATGAATTGTAACAGTGAACTTTTATTGCCATAAGCTCCTGCTCATTAGATTTGCCAAATATGATCATATCATCAGCATATGATACATGGGTAATTGTTGGTGCCTGGGGGTTTACCTTGAAGCCTTTAATTTTCCCCTTGTTTTTATCTTGCTCCAGCATAATATGTCTGGGGAGAGAGGGCATCTCTGCCTGATACCTCTAGTGGGTTTTGGAACCCTGTGCTTCTCCATTATTGTTGGGAGTAGGTCACTGTTGTGACACACTTCATTATAAGAGACCTTGCTTGTTCTGAAAATCTTGTCTGCTCAACCACTACAAAAAAACGGTATATAGCGACCAACAAAGGGTCGCAATACATTATGGTTTGGTTGCTAAATCTATTTGCGACTAAATTTCGGCTACTAAATCTTGGTCGCTATAGCATTGTCGCTAATTCCTTTAGCGTCCAATTCTTATAGTTGGTTGCTAAAACGTTGTACTATTAGAGACTCAAACATGTGGTCGCTTTTGATAGATGGTATAGCGACTAAAATATCGTCGCAATTATAATTAATATTGGTCGCAAATCCGCATTGGTCCTAAACAATATATATAGCGACAAGGTAAACTTTGTCGCAGATATGTTTGGTCGCTATCTGACACCATATTAGCAACGACTATGAGAGTCGCTATTGATCGGCGTAATAGCAACCTAGTTGTTTGTCGCAAATAAGTATATATTTAGTCACTATTTTCCGCCATATTAATATCGAAGATTGTAATAGCAACTCGATCATTTGGTTGCAAATAAATATGTTTGGTCACTATAATGTTATTAACAATTATCTCATTTAATCACAACTAATATTTGTTCGCCATTTCTCCTATGATGATTACGATATTTTTTGTCGCTATTTGCATTGTAAATTTTTAGTCACTATTAATATTTTTGGATTATTTTAATTATACTAATAGCATTAATCATAACTAAATATTTGTTTATTACTTTTAAGTATAAGTAACTACTATCATGTTTGGGCGCAATTCAATATTTTTAGAAACTATTTTTATAACAAAATGACGATATTTTTATAAACAAAGATACATTCATCATTATTTAAATATAGTAATCATATTAATGTTTTTCCCTTTGGCCACAAAAAAACGATAGTAAATAGGCTAGAGTATAAATAGACATTTGGCCTCTCATGCTCAATAAATTTCGATGTGTAGAAATTAAAAATTGTAAGAGAAGATACCTCTATCAAGGGTATTCTTAAACACATGTAAAGAACATGCTCCTACTAACACCTGTAATCATGTCTATTCATTACTATCACCAAACAAAATATCAAAATATCACATTCAGTCATCAAACTACATACTTGTCAAATTATCATAACTTTCACTATGCAAAAAATTATAAAATCAAACAATCATTAGCTGTGTTGAAGATCAAATATACAAAAGTACTGTCAAAATTATAAAGACACGTTTATCTGGATGTTGATGATTACAAAGAGGTTGCAGGTTGCACCTTGAGAAGCAAATCATTCTGAAAAAAAGGAAAAGTAAAGAAGTTGAATAAGAACTTTAATATTTAAATAAAATTGTTCTTTAAATTTGTTAATTTTGTCAACAATGTAAAGATAGATTTTTACCATGAAGAAGTTGGTGGAATGTTATTTCCATTCATCAAAGTCATCAAAAAATCGTCTTCCTTTTTTGATCCTCAAGTTGATCTCGAAGACTCCCCACCTCTTGCTCTAATTGTTTCTCTCTAACTGTGGGTTGACTGGAGAAAGTAGCTCTATCTCATTGTGGTGGCTTAGGTCCATTCCACGACCACGTATATATCCAGAGTCCTCCCACACCTCAGCACATATATCATCTTCACTATAGGTGTATCACTCTCCATTGTAGATTGTTGTTGCATTTGCACCATACGTTCATGAAACATAATGAGATATTCTTTCAACAATAATAATATTTTTATTTAAAATTCCAACAACAATATATTTATAAAAAGAATTATAAATGTTACAAAGAAAGCCATTTATAATACACACAACAAATCTCACATATTTGTTAATTGGGAAGAATTTGGTAGCAGAGCATCAACATTTTAAGCAATGCCAACATGATATAGTTAAAAGGAAGAATCCCAGCGGCCACCCATCTCCACTCCACTGGGTGATCAGAGGAACGCAAAAACTCCACCTTGGAGAATTCATATGGTGCTGTCGCTCTCTGCTGCTTGAGCAACTGGGTGCAGGTGGCAGTGGTATCGGGGTGAACTGGGGGAGGCAGAGCAGCCACCCACTGCTGGCGAGGGTTGCAATCCTTAAAAATCCATGTATCTTCTGATCACCCATGATAAGCTACTTTATTTTAGCCTCCTAAAATCATCAATGCACTTAGAAATCTCAGAATGTTTTTTTTTCACCCCTTTCATGTCCATTCAATCAGATACCAATAATCCTTGCTGGCCAAAAGATTGCACACACATCCCTCTTTAAGGCGAATAAGTGATGGTGCTAAAGTGTAAACCAGAGTACAATTGTCAGAGTAAAGAGATTGCCACTAGTGTACATCGTCACAAGATAAATAAAAGAATAAAAGTTTTACTAAGCATCAGAGTAGGAGAGGCATCTGGTAAATGTCCATAGGACTAATTGACCAATTATGAGATAAAAAAAAAGATGTCCATAAAGGAGTAAAAAATCACATGCAAAATCTAGACTGACATCAGTTACTGTGGAGGGACAAACATTTTTGCCAATCTCTCTGGAAGAAACCAACTACTATGGCAACAAAATGATTCCAAGCTAAGAGTCCTTTATGAGATAATCATGTCACATTTTACAGTTTTTTGGTGGCTTCCCTTCCTTTCGTTTCCTTTTTGTGATTTCCTAAACCCTATAGCATTGATGCTTATGTTCTACATTATTTAGCAATATGGACAGATCAATTATCCCATTCACTTAGTCATCAATGTCATCTGGTGGAAATACAAGAAGCGCAGGGGAGAGCTGGGGGTATGTGCATATGGTGGAAATACAATTTAGGCATCAATGTCAAAGTATCAAAATAGTTAAAACATTTACTTACATAATTTGATTGGTGCTTCCTCGGAAGCCCATGTCCTAGAGGAATGAAAGTGTATGCTTCCTTGTAGAGCTCAATGGGGCCACATCTCTATATCATCATGAATACACTATTCAATTACAAATTATAATTTCTGTGTTCAGGTACATAAACAACACAAATTAAGGGCTTGCAATCTTAATGCTCTGAAAAATTAAACATCAACCTACCTGAAAAGCCTCTTTATCAAAATGATCACATAACCATAGCCACTCTTCTTGTCGTCCCTCCATGCTGAACTCTTTAGGTTTCCTCTGCCTCTTTCCCCCCACCACCAGCATTTATAATGATGGTGACATTGGAGCGAAAATCCTTGTAGCGAGAGGAGAATAAACCCTCCAAACAACACCGGGTGGCTGAGTCCTCCAAGTTAAGTTCAAACTTTTCCTATGAAATAAAGATTATCATATACATGGTTTCTTTGGCTATGAAATGATAAGAAAATAAAACTAAAAACTGATTGTAAGCTAAAAGTAATGACAATTAATATCATTGACTACCTTTCAATCTTTTAACCTTTAAACGTAAATAAAGCTCTTCTTTTGTTGGCCTAATACCTTTCCAACTCTCCACTTTCATGTCTGCATGTTGACGAATGAGGATCCCAATTTCCTTGTCAACCAAGAATGATGGTCCCCTACAGGGCGGTTCAGTTCTGATGGTATATTAATGGTCACCTTTCCATGTCTTTGGATATATTGCTCTAAGTCTCTCGATCTATTACATCCACGAGTATCCTATTTGTGACAGAAGAGGAACCTGCAAATAAAAATCGTATTAAATGACTAACTTTAAAATAAGAAATGGCTAAAAGTCTACAATTTAGATATAATCCCACCACACTACTCCCATTGTTTGGGTGTAAGAGGTGTAGGAGACTCTGCATCACATGGACCACATCCTCACTTTGTGCACAACTTGTACGCAGGCGTTTACGCAAACCAGGGACCATCTGTACAAATATTGAATTCAAACATAGGTGTTAGTCCATGATTGTAAATTATTAAATCACACAATGTTCTATGTAAGAAAATTTTCACACCTCATTCAGAATCACTATCAGAGCTCTCAATAGGAACACTTTCATCACCACTACTATTTTCAACTTCTTCAACATCAACATCATTAATAAATTTTCAATTTCTGCAGATTCAGGTTCCATGTCCACAGTTGGAAGGAATTCTGGACCAACATCATTCCTAACTAGAGGACCAATTTCTTGAGTTTCATCTCTACAATTCTGCATTCCCTTGTTGATATGCATCATTTCCAACAAAGTCACTCTCATCAATCATTTGGTCATCAATTTATCGAACATATCTAAATCAAAAGTTGTCGATGTTGCATCTTTTGTACAACTTGCCAGTCCCTTCTAATTTTGTGTCAAGAACATAGAAAACTTGAGTCCTTGTCCTGCTAGCACAATGGATCATTTGAATACCACCTCTTAGTGATATTTATGCTTGTAAAATCCTCATCAATTTTCACAGGTTTTTTATATTCGAGATCAAACCACTCACACTTGAATAAATTGCTCGACAGTTCATTGTATATTTCAGCTCAATTACATCATTCAAACCCCATAGAATTCAATTGTATTGCCATTATGCTCTCCTTCCACACAACCCCACTATTTTTGAGTCACTTGGCGACTATCACGTCGTTTTGTAAGAAATTTGACGCCATTAACAATGCATCCTGGATATATTCTCACACGCTTGTCAGGACCCAATGCAAGTGAGTATATCTCATCACTAATCTCTTGAGAGTTGTCTGAACGCAATTGTTTGATCTATCATACAATGTCAAACAGCAACAAGTTAAAAAATATTACCAAGATAAAAAATAATAATGTAATGAATAAATGCCCTACTCGTTCTTTAAACCATGAAGCAAAGTGATGCCTCTGTCACATTTCATGTTATCAGGACTCTCCATTGTAAGCTCATCCTCATGTTCACTGGGAAAAAAAATGTATAAAGATATGATTACATACTTCTCAAAAGAAAGAAATTTGTAAGATAATATATGCTTGTAAAAAAATAACTTACATTAGATATTGTCTCAATTCCTCGCAATTATTCAACATACCAATGAGCCAAATATACTCCTCAGGTGAAAGAAATTTGTAATCTGCTTGGCCAAAAGTACGTACTCTTATGAAAACACAAAAATTGTTCTATTAATGTGATCCTCTTCGTCATAGTTTCGTTCGGGACGATTAAACCTTGTCTCCACACCAGAAAGATACATAGAGCAAAATGTCAAACACTCATTTGCAATATATGCTTCTGCAATTGAACCTTCAGGACGAGCTTTGTTTCGAACAACCCTCTTAAGAGTACCGATATTCCTTTCAATAGGATACATCCATCGATTTTGAACGGCCCTCCAAGCTTAGCCTCTTGTGGCAAATGTATTGCTAGATGCACCATAACATCAAAGAATGCCAGTGGAAAAATCATTTCCAACTTACATAGAGTTATCACAATTTTCTTCTCTAACTCTTCTAAGGCATCCACTCTCAAAGTCTTGGAACATAACTCTCGAAAGAAACTTGCCAAGTCACTTAATGCATTGAGCACATCTTTATTCAAGTACCCACGGATTCCAATAGGAAGCATTCGTTGTAATAAAATATGGCAATCATGAGTTTTCAATCCTGATATCTTGCCTTTCTCTAGGTTCACACTTCTTGATATATTTGCTGCATATCCATTCGGAAACCTCACAGCTTGAAGAATTCAAGAAAACCATATTTCTCTTTATGTGATAAAGTATAACAAGCAGGAGGCTTGATAAATTTTATCCCCACTGGCCCTCAAATGCAACTCATTGCGTATATTCATGTCTGCAAGGTCCAAACGTGCTTTATCTGTATCTTTTGACTTTCCCTCAATGCTCAATATAGTCCCCAGGATATTATCACATATATTTTTTTCGATGTGCATGACATCAAGGTTATGGAACCTTGAGGTTCTTCCATATGGTAGCTCAAAGAAAATACTTCGCTTGGTCCAATTCATTCTTCTTGTGTACGCTTCCTTTTTTTATTTGCATTCCTTCCAAATTTGACATCTTTTAGGTTGTCCAATTGTGCTAAAATATCATCACCAGAAAACTCCCTTGGGGGATACCGCCTTTCAGGCTGCCATTAAATTTTTTGCTCCTTCGCCAACTGTGATTTTGAGGTAGATAACGTCGATGCCCATGTAGCAGAGCTTACCTCTCAATCAACTAGAACATGTATCTTGATTACAAATTGGGCAAGCAAGATACCCTTTTGTGCTCCATCCCGATATATCACCATATGTAGGAAAATCATTTATAGTCCACAAAACTGCTGCATGCCATTTGAAAAGCCTATTAGATACACATCATAGGTTCTAACCCATTCCCCCACAATTCCTTTAACTCATCAATTAATGGTTGTAAATACACATCTATATCCTCCCTGGTGCTGTACGCCCAGGAATCATATGACATCATAAAAAAGGTTCTTTCATACATTTCCATGGAGGCAAGTTATATGGCATGAGTATGACAGGCCACATGCTATAAGCATGTGTTCATATTACCAAAAGGATTGAATCCATCTGTCGCCAGTCCAAGTCGTACGTTACGAGGATCCTGTGCAAACATGGATATTGCCTATCAAAATCTTTCCAAGCTTCTGAGTCAGCAGGGTGCCTCAAAATATTCTCCTCTTCTACACGCTTTTCCTTGTGCCACCTCATATCAAAAGCTATCTTTCTTGACATGAACAACCTTTGAAGTCTTGGGACTAATGGAAAATGGCGAAGCACTTTATTAGGAGATTTCTTACCTTTTTCATCATTCAATTTCCATCTTGACTCTTTACATTGAGGGCATTCATTCTTGTCTTCTAATTCCTTTCTAAACAGCACACAATCATTCTTGCATGCGTGAATAGAATCATATCCCAATCCAAGGTCTCGTAGAATCCTTTTAGCCTCATAATACGATGATGGAATCAAATGACCCTCTGGAAATGCATCATTCAATAGATCAAGAAGCATATTGAATGATTTATTACTCCAACGATTGATTACTTTCACATGAAGCATTTTACAAGAAAGCCAATAATGAAAACCTTGTACAGCCTGGATACAGTGGTCGATGTGCATCTTTAACAATCTTTCAAATTATCTATTTCCTTTCATGTGGAATATCATATCCTTGACCCTCATTTGTCTCATGACAATAACATCAACAAATTCACCTCTATGTATCTTCTAAAATCTCATGCACTTCAGTAGGCTCATATACCCCATCTGCTAGCATCTCTTCTCACACTACTTCATGGTTGTTATCATCATTGTTAATGACTTCCCCGTGATATACCACTTAGTATATGAACTCATGAATCCTTTACTAAGTAAGTGATTTTCAACCACATCTAGGTCATCTCAAGAATAGGTTCATGCAAAAACGACACGGACAACGATTTTTCTAGCATTCCCCATATGATCAAGAACAAACTGTATAAATGATCCACTCCATCCATATAATCTTTGAAAGATCTATCTGATAAGTGTATCCAACTTCTATCCATTCCTACAGTCAAATAAAATAATTAATGAAATGTTAACACTTTAATAGGTCTAAATATTTAAAAAATTTATCAAAAGCAAATTCATATATAAAATCTAATACACAACAATTGGTCATCACCATATTACTAGAAGGAGACGTGGGCAAGGAAAACAAAATCCACATGCAAGAGGAAAAGTCCTTGTCATAGTTCCGCACACAATGCAGCATGCATGTATCTGAGGATTAAATAAATGTAGGTTGCTTCATGGCGTAGGTTCTTCTGTTGAGGTCAATGTACACCCACAAGTCTAGAAGGGCATTAGAAGGATAGCAGAACCATCACACGCCAGTTTTGTCTACTGACATAGATAGGACATAGGGGTAAGATGACGGAGTCTTCATGATTAGTTCATTCACATATTGTAAGTTAGACGAACACTCACGACATCAGCCATCTCTTCTTGCTTTCTTGTCATCCATTTGCCGTAACCAAATATGTAGGTTGTGGGTGAAGGGGGGCGGTCGGCAAGGGGCCGATGGTGCACTGTGGAGTAGATGGTGGTGGAGGGTGGGACCATTGGGCAGGTGAGATCCCCGAGTGGGTAAAGGGTCAGTCGGCGAATTGAGACGTTGTGGTCCTTGGCATTACATTGCTGCTGCAAGTGGACGACGCGAGGTATGGAGGGGCGCCAGTCTGCTATTGCACACTACAAGAAATCTTAGTTCTGCCTACGAAAATTCCTTACGGTCTATTATTCCATAAGCTATTCGTATGGATAGACACATCTATACTTACGAACTGTACCTATCGTAGGGATATCAGATGAATTTTGTTCATGAACTTTAAGATACATCTATCCCTATGATGTGGTACTGTAAACATATAAAAAATCATATACTTACGGAGTATGTTTACCGTAAGAAAATAGTAGGTATAAACATAATCTAAAATTTTTCCTTATAAAAAAATTTCAAAACATCCTCCAAAATTTTCGCATCGCGGGCAAACTTAATTTTCTCTCCAAACTCGAAGCATCTGCCAAACCTTCCCCCCCCCGCCCCGTTCAAGAACACCCCCAAACCACACCAGCCCCGCGCCTAGCCGCCCACACTCCGTGATCCCCCTCCCCTCCCTTCCCCTCCCTACGCCTCCGGCGAACTCCCCCCCCCTGATGATGATCTCCCCCCCCCCCCCCTTGATGCAGTCAGACAACTTGAGGATTCGGGCGACCTTGGCAAAGGAGGTCAACGTCATCTTCATCTTGATATCCGACGCGTCGCCGGAGGAGCCCGACGGGCCGCTTCAGAAGCTGAAGCAGAGCGAGGTGAAACTGCTGGCCGCTGCGAGCTTCGGCTGGGAGCTGGAGCTTGCTGTAGGGAGAAGAAGAAGCAGCCCGAGAAGCGCGCGCCCAGACTGGCTTTTCAAAGAGACCCTTCGGTGGGGAATCCGAAGAGGCGCCGTCTCTGGGTCTCTCCCTGGACCTTAACCTAAACCTGGCCGCGTTCGCTGCGGAGAAGACGCCACCGATGGCTCCCGCACTCCAGCGACCTCACCACGGATCACGAGCAGAGCGAGTGCGGTCGGCTTCGGTGCTCTCTGGGCGGCCGTCCTCCTTGTCCGCGGAGCTCGTCGACGCCGTCGACGAAGCCGTCACCTTCAAGCCCGTCGACTTCGGGGAGCTCCGAAGGAGGGTCTCCGAGACCATAACCCAGAAGTTCCCGGCGGCCGCCGGGGAGGGCCGGTCGCTGTGCATCGACGAGGAAGTGCTAGACAGGGTGGTGGGCGCGGTTTGGTTCGGGGCGGCGCCGACTGCGGGGTTCGAGGAGTGAGCCGACAGGGTGCTGGTTCCCGGATTCCGGCGGCTGAGGGGCCGCGCCGCGGAGGATGGCAGCGCTGTGGTGAGGCTCTTACCTGAAAAGGACGGATGCACTTTGCTGGGCGGCAGCATGACGGCGGCCTCGCTGCCGGGCCGAGTCCGGGTCGCCGTGGAAAAGGGTGGGGGCGGCCCTGAAAGGCTAAAAATTTAAATAGTGAAGGTATATGTTAATATGTCGATCTCTATTCTTTGTAATATCAATTTTCTTTATATGTTTTATTTTCCTTTTTGGTACTTGTAATTGTTCTATCTTTTTCCCCCGTCCTTTTTGTAATTAGTTGTTACAATGGGGAGGGGCGTTTTTGATGCCAGAAACCAGAACAATATAGACATGAATAGCTTAGGCAAAACTCCAATGTTACATGAAGCAAGAACATTTATTTTGATATATGTTTTTTATATGATGTTAAGTGGAATAATGTGGTTAAATTTGCATCATCCTTCATTGTCCTCTATGTTTTGTTTTCAGTGATGTGAGCTGTGTTTTGCAATATCCAAACAACATGAACTTGGATCAAACTCTGAGTGTGGGAAAGTGGCAAACGAACCAAGAGAATGACATGTACAAGAAGTGGACTGAATTGGGAGGTTGATATGGGAGGTGCATAAGGCAGTCCAAGTTGTAGGGTGAAAGTTATCTTTGATGCATGATTGAAGCAGGGTGATATATGGGTGCCTTCATCTGCTTCTGCTGCTGCTGGGAAGGCTAATTCTACATCTGGTGGAGACTTAATAGGAAACTGAACGTATAACTCGTTAAGAGTTTTTCTGTTTTTACTGAAGTATAAATTGCATTCAGATTTTTGTTTTTTCTTAGATTAATTTTTTCCGCTTTTACTTGTCTGAATTCTCATTTCCATTATGACTTGCTAAATTGGGTACTTGTTTCATTCTTTTACATTTTTGACTTGCTTCTGTAATTTAAGAGCCCCATCAGTTCCTCATTTCATTTGTTTTTAGTTATTAAGTTTGCAGCATCCAGCCCCATCAGGTTCCAAGATGCCTAATTCGATTATTTTTTTTTCTAATATAGTTTCCTTATTTTTTTTGGTATGCTTTTGCAGGAAAAGATCATAGTTGTTTCAGTGGGTGGCAGTTGCAAAATTCGTTCTTTTGTCAGTTTCGAAGGTTTGAGAGGTTTGTCAATAATCACAATCTGGTTATTACTTGCTAAGGTTCTGATCTGTTTCTTACTTCCATGATCCTTTCTTTTTACACTGTTGTACTTCATCTCTTAGTCAATCCCTTTACCCTAATTTGGTCTATGGTGCTAGTCCACTATGGTGCTAGTCCAACCTCTCTATTTGGTGGACAATTTTGTATTTCCATCTCTCAAAGTCAGAAATCAACAATGTATTCAAGCTAACAGAGTCTCTCATATAACAATGTGTTATTTTCTTTTATACTTCATGGGAGGGCTATCCTTGCACTTGTTAGTATGTCATCTTTTTGTCACGTGGTGATAATTGTCTTTCAATGTAGTGGCAGGTCTAGGGACATGAATGCCAAATGGTGCTTTTAACTTCCAGAAGTCTTTATACTAAGGGAACTTTCAGACAATAATTATTCTCATAGAATCATATCTGCCACGTCCTTGCTTTCTACTTATCTTATATTTGCCTTAACAGGCAACTTTGTGGATTTGTCATGCTATCTTAGTAATATATTTATCCTTTCAGGAAACTGCAGCTCACTGCACCCGTGTGCACAAGCAAGGGGGAGAAGGTGGTGCCCAACCGACGAGTAAAGAAACATCGGCGGCTTATTGGCTGGGGGCATATTTACGTTCCCTTATCAGATACAAATCAGTTACCACTCAGACATGTACTCTAAAGGTTTTGTTTCTGATATCTTTTCCTGAATGAAAATTGCCTTCGTTTCTGACATCCTTTCTCATGGCCATTCTTCTGGGTTGACGTTTCGGTACTAATTTTGAGGGATATCTCGGCTTGTGTATTTCTTCTCTGAAAGCTAAATAAATATTCTCAACATTGGATTCTAGCTTTTGCCAATGGATGATCTTTACAGTCTAGCAATTGTTTAGCACTAAAATCCTTCAATCTGAAAATGTAACAACTATACGTTCACAGGGACAAAGTAAGTTATTCAGCTTATGGTCATTTTCCATGAAAGCAGTGGTGGGGATTGTCTTTGAAGTGATAGATCAATTTTTTTGGTTACATGTCAAATTAGACATGAACACAATATTATTATTTTCTAAATTGTCTATTTGTTCATTTTGGATAAGAAATTGTTATAAATGAATTTTTTAATTATTTCTTTAATTTTGGAATTTTTAGTCGGTTTATTTTTTTTATTTTTGGATCATTTTTTCCGTGATCTTTTTCTGATTTCTCTAGTTCGTTGTTACCCATGATTTTGTTTTTTTTTTTCCTTTACTGACCGTATTTGAAACACTGGCAAACACTTGTTTATGCAGTTTAATTTGGTTGAATCCAGCATTTGTTGACAGAAAAAGCTTGGGTGGAGAAACCTTCGTCCAGATACGAGTTGAGACATAATGTTCGCAAAAAATGAATCTTAAAGTTCCCGGTAGTCAAGAAACCTTCGTCAGTATGTTCTCTTGGCCACTTTCTCATTGAGAATAGCTTGAAGTTGGTCCTGTTTTCAAATTTTTGAAGATTACTGTATCAAATTGATCTTATACACTTTTCTGCTGTCCTATTCCCTTTTGGAACTTCTGGTGCAGTCCGCTGTACAATTGATTCATTTTCCTCCTTTTTTTAATCCATTGGGGTCATGGGAAGCCTCCACCATTGGTATAGGTTAACTGCATTTTTGTGTCTCATCATAAGATAGTAAGTACACATCAGGGTGTAAAAAAAATGTGTGGGCCTAGTTTTGCATCACTTTTTAACGTAGTTTTTATTTTATGTTACAGTTTACAATAGGAAGAATATGACATTTCTTTTCACGTTTTTGGCTGCGCAGGAAGAGTTTGGTACATATGATCCCAGTGCTCATTGGTTTCTAAGGATATAGTTTCTTAAGAAAAGATAAAAAATCATTGAGATTGTTGTAGCAAAGGATGTAATATTTGCTCTGGCACAATCTGGTCTGTGCGCTGCTTTTAGCTGGAGTAAGTGTTAATTTTTGGTCTGACGATCCATCTTTTAAACACTTTGGTTTGAAAGTTGTCCAACATTTATTTGCTTATCATGTTTTGATTTTGACAGCCTTGTAACGTGATCCACTTTATCAAAAAGAAGTCATATACAGCCTTTGTGCATTCTTTTGACTTTTTTTAAATTTCATTATTTTAAAGTCATGTATAACGTATTTGTCCATGTAGACTCAAAAGATCTATGCTTGGAGTGTTGGAGAACTGTTTCCTGATGGACCACTACTAGTGTGTGCAAGTACTGTATAACATCATTTTTTAGATGAATATGACCCCAGAAAAGTATTATGTCATGATACATCATCTTTAGTAACTTGTTTATAGCCCGATTTCCTGTAGTGTGGTGTTACCAAACATCACTTAGGTGATAGATAATTATACTTGGATATTACATAATCATGTCACACTTATATTTTGAGATAATTTTCAGTCCTGTACATTTTGGAATCACATCTATATCTTTCCCCTCTATTTCCCACTTGCATGATCCTGAGAACATAATCATATAGATGGTGACCTGAGTGTCTCATTGAGTGAGATGCACAAAGAAATAATTCTGTTTTCTGTCATGTATAGTACCTGACTACAACTGAGACACCAGAGTTAATTTGTGTGCTGATTTTCCCCCTCTTTTCTTCCCTTGTTTGCTCTCCCTTTTTTTTAACCAATCAGTGACTCTGCGTTCATGCATTCATGAAACAATTTTTAATTTCTATGAATACTTATATTTGAATTTCATCATGCCATCAATTCTGATATTTGTGGCCCAAAGTTACTCCTTAATTAGCTTCTTTAAACTGAACACTTATCTTAGAATCTTGTTCTGTTTCTGTAACAACAGTTGGGCTCCCTCAAGGATCATCTAGTATACTTCATCTTTTCCAACTGTAGAAGTGGACTAGAAGATAGAGAGTATTGAGGACTTGGGAGCCGATGAGATAGCAAAAGAGATCAGGAATGTTGAAGAGGCAGAACAATATCACACATGGTTTCCTATCTGTTATGATTATCCTCACAGCCATTTGGCAACTCTCATCTTACTAACAATAACTTCCTCTTTTGAACAGTATGTAAATGTGAACAATGAATTTGATGTAATCCTTTTATTAACATTTTTTGTTAAACGACAATATTTTTTATATTATTAATGTGTGTGCATTGTGAATGAGTTGGTGTGAATATGTGTGGATCTAAATGTGGATGTGTATGTGTGGAACTAAATGTGGATGTACTTGTTGATAAAAATGTGAATGTGTGGATTTAATGTGGATGTGTACGTGTTGATCCAATTGTTTGTGAATGTGGATCTCTAAATGTAGGTGAATGTGGATCCATTTAAATATATTACCTTTTTTTTTGCTGAAAAAAAACTGCTTATGGTGTATGTGGCCATAGGGAAACATACTTGCTTATGGTGTACGTGGCCGTAGGGACACATGTTTACGGTTTAAATGCGTAGGGATATCGGCGTCACTGAGTCTATCTTACAAAAAATATGACTACGGTTAACATCGCCGTAGCCAAAAACAGATTTCCTTATGGTGTTTCTTACGGCTACCAACACCGTCACTATAGCTTTATACTTACGGAGTTTAAAACACCGTAGCATTAGGCCTTTGCCGTCGGTCTTCTGCCGACGAAACCCAACGTAGGGTAACACCATAAGCAAAGACTATGCTTACGGTTTTTGGTTATCTACCTATGGTGTTTGGACGTAAGCAAAGCCTGGTTTTCTGTAGTGCGGGTAAGGCTTTTGTGAAAATGTCTGCTAACTGACCATTTGTATCAATAAAAGATTTCAATATTACCATTTTCTATATGATCATGAATAAAATGATATAAACTCAATATGCTTGGTCCCTGAATGTTGAACTGGATTCTTGGTGAGATTAATGGCACTGGTGTTGTCACACAACAGTGGGATAGATTTGATGTTTAATCCGAAATCTTCAAGTTATTACTTTATCCATAAGAGTGGTACAACAACTTCCAGCAGCTACGTACTCAACTTCAGCTGTAGATAGTGCCACTGAATTTTGTTTCTTTGAAGACAAGATATTAAACATCCTGCAAGAAATTGACAACAACCACTGGTGTTTTTCTATCTAATTTGCATCCAGCATAGTCAGCATCAGAATAGCCTATACTAAGTGATTTCACAACATTTTGGATACCACAGACCTAAGTCATGAGTTCTTGCTGAATATCTAAATATTCTTTTCACAGAAATTAAATGTGATTCTTTAGGATTTGCTTGATACCTAGCACACATACATACACTAAATAAAATATCAGGTATACTAGCTGTTAAATAAAGGAGTGAGCCTATCATACCTCTGTAGATCTTTTGATCTACTTTCTTACCATCTTTGTCACTGTCCATCCTTATGATGTGCTCATCGGTGTTGACAGTGGCTTGGTATTTTCGAATCCAAATTTCTTAAGAGTTCTTTTGTGTACTTTGCTTAACAGATGTGAGTTCCTTCCTTTCCTTGTTGATTTGTAGTCCAAGGAAATAATTAAGTTCTCCCATCATGATCATTTCAAATTCTCCCTACATCAACTTTTCAAAGTACTTGCAAAGGGATTCATTAGTAGAACTAAAAAAATATCATCTATATAATTTTGAACTAGTAGAATGTGTTTGACCTTTGACTTTATGAAAAGAGTACTATCTACTTGACTCTTACTGAAACCATGGTTTAAAAGAAAAGAACTAAGCCTTTCATACCAAGCTCTAGGTGCTTGCTTTAAACCATATAATGCCTTGTGAAGTTTGAAAACATGATTGAAAATTCTGTGTCATCAAAACCCAGGGTTTTCCACATAAACTTCCTCTTTTATAAAGCCATTAAAATACGGATTAGCATCCATCTGAAATAATTTAAATCAAAGCAGATGCATATGCAAGTAATATTCTAATAGCCTCAAGTCTAGCTACAGGTACATAAGTTTCATCGAAATCTATGCCTTCCTCTTGAGAATAGCCTTGAGCTACCAATCTGGCTTATTTCTTAGGATTACACCAGTTTCATCCAGTTTATTTCTGAACACCCATTTGGTGCCAATGACTGGATGGTTGATGGTCTAGGAACAAGTGACCATACTTGGTTTCTCTTGAACTGATTTAGTCATCTGCATGGCTAATATCTAAGATTCATCAGAAGAGCTTCATTAACTATCCTCGGCTCTATTTGAGAAACAAAAGCTAGGTAATCACATGGAATACATTACCTCTTGTTCTTACCCCTACAGATGGATCACCAATAATATTTTCGAGTGGGTGATCTTTTGTGTCTCCATTCCTTTGGAAGATTTTCATGTGTAATTTTCTTTTGTTGCATGTCTTCCAGAGGTGGATCATCCTTGTTCCTCAATTGATGTATTCTTCAGTTCTTGGACAGCTCATCTGTATCATCATTATCACTATCTTTCCTTTCTCAAGGAAGGGTTAGTTTCATCAAAAATAATATGTACAGATTGTTCAATTAATAAAGTACGTTATTAAATACTCTATAGCCTTTGAGTTAGAGGTGTACCCCATGAAGATACCTTCATCTGATTTGGCATCCAACTTACCAATGTCTCTTTTTCCATTATTGTGGATGAAGCAAGGACATCCAAATGTCCTGAAGGGCTGATCTTTGGTTTCTTTCCTTTGACATAGTTCATATGCAGTCTCTTTAGGATTGGTCTGATCATACTCGTTGATAATGTAGCTTGCTGTGTTGACTGCTTCAGCCCAAAAGTACCTGGTAGATCATATTCTGAGAGCATAGTCTTGCATATCCAATAAGGTTCTATTCTTTCTCTCAGCGATACCATTTTGCTGTGGTGTTCTTGGTGCTAGAAGTTATGCTCAATTCCTTGATCATCACAGAATCTTGCAAATTTTTCATCTGAAATTCATCACCATGATCTGATCGGATAGAACTAATGCTAAATTTTTTATCCATCTGAACTTCTTGCTGAAACTGACACAAGTTATCAAATGTGTCATCTTTATGCTCTAGAAATGACACCATGTGAATCTTGAGTAATCATCAACTATGACAAATCCAAAGTTCTTTCCTCCAAGACTAGTAGTCCTCATTGGCCCAATAGATCCATATAAAGGAGCTCTAAGGGTTTTGAGGTGTTATCACTGTCTTTGACTTGAAGGAGCTTTTGGTGTGCTTTCCCTTAGCACAAGGTCCACAACACCTTCCATTTTTGCACTGACCTTGGCAGACTTCTACAAGATTTTTCTTCAGCAATTTTCTCATGCCATCTATACTGCAATGTCCTAGTCGTCTGTGCCATAATTCTATAGATTTTTCTTTATTTACTGACAGACAGACATTTTGTTCTTTGAGTTCTCAAGATAGAGCAATATAAGTTCTTTTTCTATTTACTTCAAAGATGACTGATCCATCCTTCAGTATGCTGCATTTCGATTCTTGAAACTGATTGATGGCCTCTGTCACACAGCTGGTTGATGCTAATGAGATTATGCTTCAACCCTTTGACAAGCAACACATCTTCCACAACTGTTTTCCTTTGTTATTCATAGACCCACTGCCAATTACTGTTCCTTTCCCATTATCTCCATAAGTAACTATTCCTTCTTCAGCTCGGAGATGAGTGAATAACTTATGGTTTCCTGACATGTGCCTTGAACACCCACTATCCAAGTACCATTTGGATGCTCGAGGGTTAACCTGAAATAAAATCATCAAGCTTTAGGTACCCAAGTTCTTTTAGGTCCTGATTGGTTAGTATCATTGATTTTACCTTTTATTATCCATTTCTTATGTCTTGTTGGGCATGTGTTATGATATGTCCTAACTTGTTGCAGTGACACAGCAGGATAATTTGGTTACTTTTCTATATATTGTAATCAGCTTGTATGTGTATCTTGTTCAGGTACAAACTTTGGTGTTGGATATGTTTAGGATAAAGTATGGTTTCTTCATTATCTGGAGGTGTATATCCTAATCTATTTTTCTTCTTACCTAATATTCTAGCACCTTTTAATATGAGGGAGTTTTACCATTATGAAATTTTCTAATGTGCTAGATAACTTTATATTTTCTTCTGTTAGAGTCTTGATTTCAGTTCAGTTCATCTGAACTTACTTTTCTCTAATTTAGTGATTTGTTCATTCTTAACTTTTAGGTCTTCACATAACAATCATTTCTTCTTTTAAGTTCAGTTATTGTTTTTCTAATTCTTCATTTTCTATTTTCAGATCAGAGTTAGGTTTTCTAAACAAGCACCGTTTTTCTACTAGCTTTTAATAGTTTAGTTACTTCTTTATTTATTATATAGTTCATTAATGCTTCCTCTAAATTATGAATCAGAATCATTACATGAATCAAAAGAGGAGTCAGAAGTTACCTTATCTCAGTATTGCCATGAAAGCCAAATGGGCTTCTTCTTCATCGCTGCAGGAGTTTGACTCACTGTCTGAGTTGCTACTGTTTTCCCATGTTGCTGCCATCACCTTCTTCTTGTACTTTTTGAACTTCTTGGAGCTTTCTTCCTTTGAACTCGGTTTCTTGAATTTGGACACTCAGCTTTAATGTGTCCTGGCTTCTTACATTCATAGCAGATGGGTTCTCCTTTCTTCATCTTTTCCATCTGGCTTCTTGAAGTCCTTGTTCCTTTTGAAGTGCCTTCTACCAGATTAGAACTTCTTCTTCTTGGCCAGAATTCGCTGCAATCTTTTGGAGAGCATTGCTTCCTCATTTCACTGTCCCAAACACTTTCACTCTCATCTGAACTCGCTTCTGGTGAATCTTTTTCAGCTTTCAAGGCGTTGGAGTGTTCTTTCTGCTAGAGGACTCTCCTAGCCTTTCCATGTTGATCTCATGGGCCATAGGGACCCAATGAGCTTTTCTACTGACATTCTCTTCAGGTCATTAGCTTCTTCTATTGCTGTGACCTTTGGGGTCCATGAGGACGGTAAGGATCTAAGTATTTTCCTCACCATGTCTCCAATCTCATAGGTTTTCCCAAAACCAGCTAGTCCATTGTGATGTCAGTGAACCGACTGAACATTTGAGTTATGGAATCACCTGATTGCATCTGAAATCTCTCATATTGAGTGACAAGAATGTCGATTCTTGTTTCCTTCACTTTGTCTGTGCCTTCATAGGTAATCTTGAGCTTTTCCCACATTCCATTATGGATTTGCAGGCTGAGACTCTGTTGAATTCTTTTCTACTTAGAGCACAGCATAAAATGCTCTTTGCTTTGCAGTTCAAGGAAATCTTCTTTTGTCCTCATCTGTTCATTGAGCATTCTCATTGGTGACTAAGAGATCACCTTCTTCTACTATGGACCATATCTGATAATCGTGGCCTTGTAGGAAGTACTCCATTCTGGTTTTCCAATAAGGATAATCTTCACCATCGAAGAGAGGGGGTCGGTTGACAGACTGACCTTCAATGTTGCCTTGGGCTGCCATGGATCTTTACTCTTCAGATCGTTGGATCCTTTCTTGTCGAAGAGACTCGCTCTGACACCACTTGTTGCCCGGTTGACAAGCCCAGAGGGGGGGGGGGGTGAATGGGTCTTTTAAAAATAATCTACAAGATACCTGTAACTAAAAATATTCACACAAACGTTCTTTGAAGGAGGTTAGTGACTGTTAGTTTAAATATCAAACACACAAAGAAGACAATCACACAACACAAGATTTATCCTGGTTCGGACCTCCTTTACTTAGGAGTCCTACGTCCAGTCCCTGAGGAACAACTCAGGATTTCACTAACTAGGGTACAGTCCCCCTAAGGACACTACAACACCCAGCTCGGCTGGTCTCCTTCACACCCGAAGGGAACTACAACACCCTGGATACCCCACCAGGTCTTCCTTCACAACCGAAGGGAAACAGCACCTGGATACCCCACCAGGTCTTCCTTCACAACCGAAGGGAAACAAAAACTCAAACAGAATTGAATAAAATTCAAGCCCCTAGATCAAGCTTTTGACAAGCAAGGATCTGAAGCAACTAGAACTGAGAGGAAGAACTCGAAGCTAAGCGCACTCTCAGAACTACACAAGCTCTCTCAAGGTTTCACTACAGAGTGGAGAGCAAAGAGCAAAAGCTAAGTGGAATGAAGTTCTAGGCTCTAGACTTCTTGCCGAAGAACTTTGAATGCTTGAATACTTGATCTATTGTTGTATCAATCTGGTCTCTATGTTCCTTCGTATGTCTTCTATTCTTCTGACTTGTATTTATATCTCAATTTGAAATGTAGACGTTGAAGTGTCCGTTGTCTCTCTCTTGAGTAGTCGTTAGACTAAATGACACCTGGAGTCTTGGAAGCTTCCAGTCAACAGTCTTTTGATCACTTGAGCACGCAAAGAGATGATTAGCAGACAGCTAAGCTGTCTCTAATGTCAGTCAATGTTAGTAGCAATAGACATGAAAATAGTAATGCCAAATAGCTAGATCTAAAAGACGTAATCAGAGTAAGCACGATAAAGGATGATATCGTCTGCATGCATGCAGAGATACGTTCAGATCACATAAATGTAGAAGCGTCAGAGAGAGATCTACGTGGACTTTGACCAGTCAACGCTTTTAAGATGAATAAGTTATCAAGTCAATATAAGATATGAAATCGATGGCTATATGACTTATGAAATCGTTATGAATAAGTCAATTTGACCAAGGCGTCATGAGATATAGCAAATCGTATGTTTACTAAAGAAATCGTTGTGAAACACTTATCAAAGTTATACAAAGCAAATCGTTGTGTTCACTGAAGAAATCATTGTGAGACACTTATCAAATCGTTATACAAAGTAAATCGTTGTGTTCACTGAAGAAATCGTTGCGATAACTTATAGAATCATTGTGACAGACAAATCGTTACGAATTCTAAAGAAATCGTTTTGATGACCTATAGAATCGTTATGACAGACAAGTCGATATGAGTTCTAAAGAAATCGTTGCGGTAACTTATAGAATCGTTATGACAGGCAAATCGTTATGAGTTCTAAAGAAATCGTTGCGATAACTTATACAATCGTTATGACAGGCAAGTCATACGAGTTCTAAAGAAATCGTTGCGATGACTTATAGAATCGTGATGACAGGCGAGTCGATACGAGTTCTAAGAAATCGTTGCGATGACTTATAGAATCGTTATGACAGGCAAGTCGTTACGAGTCTAAAGAAATCGTTGCGATAACTTATAGAATCGTTATGACGGACAAGTCGATACGAGTTCTAAAGAAATCGTTATGATGATTCTATGAAATCGATATGAACTTTGCGAAATATCATGATGAAAAGATTAAAGCTTTAGAGAAGTAAAGCATACCTTTATTGGCTTGTTTGACCTTGGTATTTTTCCTGTACTTAAGACTTATGAAATATTCATTAGATATAATTGATAAACTCTTGTTTGGTTTTGTTAATCATCAAAAAATATATAGTAATTAATTAAAATTACATGGGGACAGACTGATCATCATCATCGTCGCTACGGTATCCGGCGCCGCCCGGGGGGAAGAAGCAGGCGCTGCCAGGAGTTACAGCTCAGGGCGAGGTCGCTCACCGATCCTCCCGTCCAACAGCAGCAGCTCGTCAACCAGGTTAGCTGCCCTCCTCCTATGTCTCTGGTGCTTTAGGATGGATGTTGTAGTAGGTCCCGAAGCTGCTCGGTTCCCCTCGCCCTTTCCGATCAAAACCTGGGGTTATGGATCTTGTTCGTTTGTGTGTGCTTCTCTCGACGTTATTTGATGTCGCGGGATAGTAGTTTGAGATCGTTATGCCTTTCTGTTGTTTCTCCCTTTTTTGTTTCTTCCTTGTGATGAATACCGCCATATGCATCATTGGCAAGACTGGCGAAGGATCCGTGAGAAGGGTGATGAGGATTCTATATTGGTCCGTGTTTCTGATCTAATAACGTGACTGATATCTCTTCTACCAACCTCGACTCTGCGGATCCCATCCATGTCGTTTTCTTTCTGTAATCTCATCCACTGCCGCCTCTGTTGATCCCCAATCTTGATTCGGTGCGACCCGATTGTGGCTGGGCAAAAACATTCTGGTCATTTATGCCTTTTTGATCATGATCCATCAATCGCTGCAGAATAAAAAGGGGCTTTCCTGTTGAAAGTCGATTGTGTTGCTCTAACAAGGATTGCAGTTGTGAAAAGAGGCCGGTGATGACGAACTTTATAAGGCTTGTTTCTCAGAAACATTCGCAGTGGCGCCTGAGAACTTTCGCCTTCGCCGGGCTTGAGAGTTATTGTTGTTCACACTCCTTCCTTGGATGTCTGAGGCCCCTTACTAACATTAGCACTTCTTATAAGCATTCATGGTTCTTGCTCTGTTGGCATATCCCATTCTCCTTTTCCGTTATAGTAATTGATCCAAATCTTATTTTACATGGGCTTAGTAATAGATCTCGGAGGGTCTTATGTTCCTACACTAGTTGTAGAAAATTTCTGATTTTCCTCTCATACAAATTTTATGATCGATGTAGCTAATCTCTGTCAGATTGTCGGCTGTTTTCTCTTCTTACTCGTAAGTTAATGGTTGTTTATTTGATTCACGAAATTGTATAGGAAACCATGCTAATTAGAAGCAATAGTGGAGAGGTTATCCAAGTTTTTTGCATGTCCTAAGAAAATTGCATCTCCATAACATCATTGCACTCCACAAATCAACCTCATCTTGGTGAATTGGCGGTGTCTTCTCCTCATCAGGGGACGAATAACTAAAGAACACTGGTGTCTTCTCCTATTTTGTTTCAGGTTGGGCAGTGGCAGAAAACTGTGAAGGGGCTCTTCAGACTGAACAGGTGATTTTACCTGTTACCGAACAGGTGATTCTACAGATGCATTATATATACATAAAAGGGTCTTGTACTCCTGCTATGTTTATTAACAAAATTATAAGCACACAAGTACTTTCTGCACGTATATGCATTTTTTCGCATGCTTATTTAATTATAAGTATTTGTGATTTGTTCCTGTTTCTAACTGAGCATTTAATTGGCCTCGTATGTGGTACCAAAATTGTGTCAAATTTATTAATTACCCCCCCCCCCCTGATGGAGGCAGCTAGTGTTAATCGTTACAAGGTGATCCTCCCTGTTTCTAACTCTTGAGTGTTGTTTGCCTTCATATCTCTCGCTCAAGAGTCTGGCAGCGCTACATGCTAAGCCATGGAATTTTGGCAACAAAATTATTCTACTCGGTGGTGAGATTGATATAGCTGAGTCCATGCGCACAATGCACATAAACCTGTCTCTTTTTTTTATGTATGTTATTATTACATTTGACTAGACATGCCACCTTAGACAGTGATTTGGTTGTCGTTTGCTTGCAAGATGCCACTTGAACAGATTTCAAGACTATGGATCTTCAGAAGCATTAGTCTTGAGAGCTTGCATTTCTTCTATGTTTTCCTCCATTTTCTTTCCATCTGATTCTTCAATATTTTTCTTGCAGTCATCAATTTCATTTCCAGAATGTCCTAAAATCACCTCCTCATTGACCTTCAATTACATTTTCTATCCCCTACCTCCTTGGATACATCCTCCCCTTTGCCTGTTCCAGGTACCAGATCATTCCCTGTTCGCGTATGGTTCACTGTGGAGTGGGCATCCAATTTATTTTGGTTCTTCTCCCCTCCCTCATTTTTGCTGGTTGACCTGTCTTCAACCTCCATTACCACATTCATATCCATGGTTCAGTCCCTTTGAGGTTTGCCATTTACCCTGTCCTCTGCTCCAACTACTCTGACCTCCTGCTCCATGGTAGCATCTTTATTACATTCCTGTAAACCACCAGAACCTCCTGCTTTAATCTCCTTTTTTTCACGATTGTCTTTGACTTCTTTGTTTCCAGGTGGGCTAGGAGATCTTGTTGAGCTATTTCCTGTCTTCTTCCTTGGCAATGGATCAATTCTCAAACAAACAGGGGCAAATTTGGAGGACCTGCCAGGAGATGCTTGTTTCTTTGTGTCACTGCAAGTGGTCTTTTTCTCTTGATTGTCCTCTTTTTCCTTCTCAAAGGCACTCAACCTCTCTGCACCATGGTCTCCTGTTCTATATCCAAGATTCCAAATTGCTTGTCCTTTTTTAAATTAATGTTGTTCCTTACACAACCCCCTATTAAATAGAGGGTACACCATTTCTATCATTATTGAACAAGTGAAAACTAGATTTGTGGTGGGCAATCTTGCAAACCAAGGACATAATAAGAAGAAGCAACATGTAAGTGTTGTCCTTCTTAAGTTATTCATTTTACAAAGGAGGATGGAGTATAATCTACTAGTTTGTTGGGTCCAACCAAGAGGTGATTCTAATCTTTCTGATATGCCAACCATTTCTATTTTACCAATAATTGTGATACTCAATTTGAGAAAATGAATTAGTGTGTTATGAAGAATACTTGGTATCACACCCAACCCTACCGCAACATTTCTTTGTCTCCGTCACCAGAGAACAAGAAAATCACTGGAAATTTGTAATCATAATTCTCCATTAATCGAGAAAGAAGATGTTACATCAAATTTATAGTGATTAGACTCAACTGAGCCCTATTATACCTAAAGTTTCAGATCCCACCATTCCTGAACTCAATTTGGATTCAAGAAAAACATGTCTAAGGTGTGCATGGCTTGGTGGCCAAGTCCTCGTGATGTAGCTAGAGGATCCAATAAATAAATAAATAAATATATATATATATATATATATATTATATATATTCTGACAGTAGGCACGTTAATAGATGGCATTATTTCCAATCTCTGTTCTTACAATAGCATTCTTCTTTCTGTATTTAATTGCATATGGATGTAGTAGAAGTAATATGTCTTTTTCATGTTATGATCACACATTATTTCTAATGGTATTAAAGTTTCAGTATATGTCAGAAGGGTGGTGAGAGCATGCTTTGGACACTGCAGTGAAGGATCATCAAGGGCTCGGCCGCTGCACACTTTTCGGGAGGAAATCAACATGTTCAGCCGCTACATTGCCAGTTTTTTGAAACTCATTTGAGATCAAATCTTTTTTTGGCAATGTACCAACTTGACCAAATGATTGATGAACAATATTTTTTTGTACATACGACAAAAACTTTAGTGAATATTTCTTATGTAATGGATCGAATGATGATTATCATGTATTGTCTTTTCTTGTGGTTGATAAGTGATGCATGTATAGGTGGTGGATCAATGATAGATGAATGATTGGATATAATGCAGGAGAATTACATAAAATTATGTATTATCATAAAAAAAATGTATTGTGAGACGATGAAAATTGATAGTAAAAGAGAATAGATTTATCACTATAACTAGAAATATTTATAGATATTGTTATTGTAATAAAAAATTATTACGGTTAAATTCTTACAGTTCAAAAGTGTAACAATTGTAAAAAAAAAGAATGAATAATTATAGTTTTATATTACATTTATTTACGGTTATTTTGTGTAAGTAAATTTTACACTTACAGTTTAAAATCGATGGTAACACTTACAGTTGATAACCGTAGCTAGATCTATAGCATCGGTTGCTACGCTATCGCTTTATAGTCGTAAGTAATTCGTAAGTATATGTCTTACTTACAAAATTTCATGTAACACTTACGATTTTTTGCTGTAAGTACAGTCCAATTTTGTTGTAGTGTTATCTAGCTCAAATTCTATCCTCAAGAGAGCCTGGAATAGCATCAACCTTGTAGTTTAAATCACTGGCGAACCAAATTAGTCTGGCATGTACACAAAAATATATGTTATCCATTTGCGTGCGTTGGTGGTTTGATGACACCTGCCATTGTACCATGGGAATGCACGAGGTTATAGGGTCTAAATTGGGCCGAGGAACGCCTTAATCTAAGCTAGCACCGGCCCAATTTCTCTGGCCCAAACTCTAATCGGGCCCATAAATCCCCGGTCGACCCTGGTCCAGTCAACACGTACCCAACCCATTAATTGTGTGTCTAACTGGTTCCAAATACGTACATGCCCATTATTAGATGCATTTTGCACTCTGCAACCTCAGTAGAATGGATATGTGCAAAAATATTGCCTCGTCACTTGTCATAACCTAAATAGGAAAATGTCTACCATCTAATCACATAAATAGTTTCTATCCGTGTAGAAGATACAATCTTTAGATCCAATGCTTTCGAAAGGTGACTCACGTAAATTTCAAACTTTTGACAACATGCTGGAACGGGCTGGACATCTGGAATTTCAAGCTAGAATTTTTATAATATAAATAATATATAAATATTAAAATATATTCGAGTGACTCCACTGACAAAATTTCTACATCCGTCCCTGCGCATGGGGGGTAGAGTTGTGGTGGGTTGTTCGCAATGACACACTGCGGGGAGTAGAGTTACATGTAACATATGTCGATGTGTAGCTAACTGCACCATGAAATGTTGATAATAGATATATTTTTATGTCTTATACTAATGCACAACGATAACTGTTAGCAGCACCAATTTTGTTTTGCGCAAAATTTATCTGCTATTAGCAACAACAAGAAAAAAACAGCACCAAAAAAAAAAAAATCTAAAAAGTAGGGTCATGATTGTTCCGGTAAGCGCATCAAAACATCCAAAAGAATCACCATAAAAAAGTTGGGCATTTCAGATTTTTTGCCCTCTAAATCCATCAAAACAAACGGTTCTTCTCACCATTGGACCGAAAATTGAGAAATTTAACATGTTGGATTTAAAAAAAAATTGACCGGTCAATGAATTGAAAATTAAATAGAGCCCTTCATTTGGACTGGGTGTTGATCCACCTAAATTAAAGTCGAAAGAAATTGTGGAGCATAATGCTGCCAACGACGCAGAGAGGACGCGTAGACGTGCGAGAACGGGCGTCTTCAACCCATGCATGGCGTAGAATTAACGCACATCTTCATGGGCAGGAAAAGTATGGGTTAGCATGGGAAATACTTGTTGTCCGGATGTCAGCAGGGTGTCTCCATCCTGATGAGTGAGACTGGTGAGACTAGTACCAGCTCGATCTAAGTATTTCTCTAACGATTCTAATCCCATATTTTGGTGCGCACATCAGCTTGGAATGGTCAAAAGAAAAATAATGGTGGTTGTGCTAGAAATAAAGTTATGATACAAGTCATTCATATGTAAGACTTGATATCCTTATCGAGATTGTCATCCTTATTTCAAAAAAAAAACGGTTCATGGCAAGTGTTAGTGAGTTCCCATCAAGTCCCGTCACAAGTACAGATTTAGAATGGGGAGTGAGGGTTACCTACGGCGGCGTTGGTGGGTAGGCGTAGGGGGCTGCGGCATCGGTCGCGAAGGCGGCAGCGACGGTCGTGGAGGCGACAATGGCTAGATGAGTCGTGCCCCACCGAAGGTGAAGAGAGAGAGTGTGTGAGAGAGAGAGAGAGAGTGTGGTGTGTGTGTGAGAGAGAGAGAAGAGTTTGGTCATTAATTGGTCACAAATCCGTGATCGATTGAAATTTGGTGACAAATTTTTACAACTTGAAAAAATATATATATAATTTATGACTAAATATTTTCAATCACTGATCGGTTACAAATCACACTACATTTTCTTTTTGACTATGTAATATATTTCATTTTCATTCATTGACAGATATGGAACTAAAATTTTCTTTTCATTCATTGACTTCATTTGTGAAGTGGTCAAGCGGAAGAATATTCATAAGGAGAGCTATTTTCTACCGGCACTTTTTGAGTATTTATTTCAAAAATAGCACTTCTCTCGTTACATCACCATAGACCGGCTATCTCACCTTCTCTAGAAGAATATACCTCGGTCAAGAAATGACACGTAAGAAATGTACAACGATTTGGCTGGTTGGTTGACTTGGCACATACGGCGTCCAATTTCGTCAAATTTTTTGTGGTCGGACAGTCGACATAGACATCATCCGACGTTCTACTGTACATACTTTAATTAAAGTTTTTACCTAATTAATGCGGGGGTTCAAAATTTTAATACTATGCTCCAACAAGTTGAGAGCAAATATAACTTAAAAAAGTCACGTCTCGTTTGATTTTTTTTTGAAATGTACCGGCCGCTTATAAGCCTTTTTTTTGGAGAATAGTACTTTATCTTATTTTTATTTAATAATCTCTAATTGATTTAATCATAGAAATGACGACATATTCTTATTTAAGATACATATTGATATATGCAAAGCTTACCACATGAGGTAATTATGTGCAAACTGCGTTCTCCCATGAGGTGTGTATAAAATGAAAAAGAAATTAATTTGAGTGAAAGTGTAAGTACAGCTCAAACGAAACCTGCCATGTTAATTAGGAAACATATAAACTATTTATGTTGCACAAAATAGAAGCAATACTCCACCAGCACAGAAATACAAGTACAAAATTTTATTTCCTATGTTATGTATTTTCTCAATAGCAACTAACTAGAAGGGTATTTCTACATCTATCAGAGATTATTCTTCAATTATCATTTTAATTATATATATATATATTACATAGTAATCTCTATAATTTAGTTAATTATAAATTAATCTATTGCTACCATATTAGTCCTTCAAAAATCTCATAATATACGAGGGAGACTTTTCTACAAGATTTTATATATATGCTGCATTTGCGGAGTACTTTTTAGTAGCAATCCCCCTCGGATCCTGCGGAGCTGCGGTGAACGTGAGAGCGAGCATGGAAAGCCACACCAAATGCCCGCTGCTCCTCACAATTATCCTCTCCGCCCTTCTCTCCCTCTCGGCCGCCAAGGATACCATCGCTCCCGGCGACTTGTTCGGCGATGCTGACTCCCTTATCTCGGCCGACGGGAGGTTCAAGCTGGGCTTCTTCACCCCGGCAGATCCAAGTCCCGGTATCTCGGCATCTGGACGCTACCATCCCTGTCCAGACCGTCTTCTGGTCGCCAACCGGGACCGGCCTCTTCCCGACTCCACCGGCGTCCTCTGCATCTCCGAAACGGGAACCTTGTTCTCTCCGACGCCAGCGGCGCGGTGTACTGGTCGACGGGCGCGGCGACGGGCCTGGCCAGCCCGGTCGCCAGGCTCCTGAACACCTCCAACTTCGTGGTCATGGGCGCCTCCGGCGAGGAGTATGCCTGGCAGAGCTTCGACCACCTGACGGACTCGCTGATCCCGGGCATGAAGATTGGTTGGGACCTGCGATCGGGGAAGAACCGCAACTTCACGTCGTGGAGGAGTGGGGACGATCCGGCGCCGGGTGAGTACACTATGGTCATGGACTTGCGCGGGGACCCGCAGCCCTTCCTATTGAGGGGAACGACCCCGGTATGGAGAATGGGACCGTGGACAGGGCGGCGCTTCACAGGCAACCCGGGGATGACATCCGTCGGGCATCTGTTCACGTTTAACTTCAGAAGGAGCACCGACGAGGTGGTCTTCTCGTTCGACGTCGTAAACCCTTCCACGCTGTCGATGCTTCGGGCGCATCCCACCGGTCTCCTCGAGCGTCTGTTGTGGAACGAGACCGCCCAGATGTGGGACCGGTTCTGGTTCGCGCCGAGAGATCAGTGCGACGTCTTGGCCACCTGCGGCCCCTTCGGCATCTGCGACACCAGCTACTCCCCCTTCTGCCGCTGCATGCCTGGCTTCGTCCCCCGCTCACTGGGGAACTGGAACATGGGGTGCATGAGGAGGAGGCCGCTGAAGTGCCGGAAGGGGAGCGATGGGTTCGTGAAGATGGCGCTGGTAAAGCTGCCGGACACGTCGGCTTCTATGTGAACTACGCGATGGGGCTGGACTGCCGAACGGCGTGCCTGAGGAAACTGCTCCTGCACGGCCTACGCTTATACGGAGGTTGCCGGAGGGAGCAGAGGCTGCATCCTCTGGGGCGGCAACCTGACAGACGTCAGGTGAACCCGATTGGCGGCGGAGACGAACTGTTCGTCCGTCTGGCCAAGGCAGATCGATCTAGGTATGTTCGTCACCCTCAATTATTCCCAAGATATATATTGATCATATATATATATATCTACATATATTAGAATGATCTTTATATTCTTATATTAATTCTATTTTTGTCTTATATAAAAAAGATTCATCACATCATGTATCTTTAATCTGCAGGACTTGAGACTCAGAACAAGCCGGGTGAAGTGAGAGTAGCGCGGAAAGGTCTTCTTCGTCGCCCGGCGGCACATCGCTCCCGTGCAAAGCTCCGTCGTGCTATTTTGCCCACCTCATCCCCTCGTTGCCGCCTTCATTTCTTGTTTCAACTTTTCACTCTTCCACTCCACCTCTATATATGTCCCCATCTTCTTCTCCCACACCACCCATCCCTGCCACCACAACCCTTTTTTTTTTTTAATCTGGATAGTTATTCTATCCACTCTTCGACTTATTACTACCTCTGTGGGTGGTGTTTCCTTATGTTTTCACTTGTCTATGTGCTTCATCCAAACTATTTTACCTTTACTACTGCTTAAATGATATAGTCTTACTCCATCCAAGAAGGCGCCTAGTAGGATCTTCGACACCAGCTACTCCCTCCTCCGGTGTTGCGATCGCCGACGATACTTTTTTTGGCTGAAAGGGTGTTCATTTGTGTTGTGAATTATTTTAGTCCCTTCCTAAGCACCATCTACCAATGAATCTCTATTTGTGAACTCTTGTATCTTCACGGGAGAACTATCATCTATGTTTCCAGTTTGTCTTTGAATGAATAATATCTACGCTTTTACTGTAAAAGAAAAGTATCTTTAATCTGTCTTTTTCGAAATTTTCACACACTGGTTATTAATAAAGAGACATGAAATGTTTGTAGTTGGCAAAGTAAAATAAAACAAAAATGTAGCATCAAAGCCAGTGGCGGATCCTCAGTGCAGTCAGTGGGGTCACGTGACCCCACTGACTTGGAGAGGAGTCTTAAGAAGTTTTTTTTTTTTTGTTTATATAGGTCAAAATTTTAGGTAAGTTAATATAAGGTGACCCCACTGAATTTAAGGGTGACCCCTCTATAGTTAAGTGACCTCACTGAACTAATGTTCAGGATCCGCCACTGATCAAAGCATGTCTCAATAATATCATACAATAAGGATGTATCAACAGCAATGTTCTTGCAAGTTCCTCGTCGACTCAGACAGGGCAGGGGGTGGGTGGTGGGGATTATGACGGCGGCGGCGGTCTTGGGCTTGCTTGTGCATGGAGGATAGGGTGGTGTTTATGGAAGAGGAGGAAGACAACCATCTCTCTCTCTCTCTCTCTCTCTCTCTCTCTCTCTCTCTCTCTCTCTCTCTCTCTCTCTCTCTCTCTCTCTCTCGCGCGCGCGTGTCACGTTCTGACGGGAAATATCAAGACAGACAGTCATGCGGAGTGGAGATCCTCTCCCCCCGAGTGGAGGGGACTCCAGCAGTACAAGGGAGGTTTGGGGTTTTTTTTGTTTGGCCCCTAGATAAAAAAAGAAAAACACACACACACAAGGGTCTCAAACAAAAAAACCAAAAATCCGTTGTACTGCTGGAGTTCCCTCCACCCGCGGTACTCACGATTTAGTAATAGAAATAAATTTAACTATTGTTCATAATTAAATCACTATTGTCAGTTATATTCATTAATCAGAGTCAATATATAAGAAAGCTACTTTGAGAGGGGGTACCCCTGGATAAATATCAATACATGGTTTGGTAGGGAGGGGTAGCATGACCGTGGGTACTCACGATTATCCACCCTTACCTATGGATAACCTGCCCCAGGGAGAGAGGTGGGGCAGGAGGGGGGGTAAGTTTTTTTTAATTTTTTTAAAATATTACTAATTTATAAATATTATTTATTATATACTTTTAAACTCAAAACTTTTTTATTTTTTTAATGAACATAAATAGAATCAAAGTAAAAAGTTGACCCAAAAAAAGAAAAAAATAACCACAGGTCCACCTAACCCACAATCAAAGTGAAGTAGAGAAAAAGTGTAGTATCCCAAAAAATTCATAATTTAAAAAATATAGATAAATTAAAATTTTATCAATTAATAAATTCAGACTAGTTAAAAAAGGTACGCATCATTATTGAATGCATAAAAATTCATATAAAAATTTTGTAAAAATAGTAGTTGTACTTTAAATAATGTTCTCTAGTGACCCATCAGAAATTTGGGCATAGAAAAATCATTTGGACAAAGTTTTAGAATTTATGCGACTTATTATCATAATTAAGGAATAAGTCAGAGAACTCATTACCCACGAAATTAGACCTCTCATCAATCCTATTAGGTGGATAAATACTAGAAAATATGGAGGTAAATGTGGAAATTAGGAGTTTGAAGAGAAGTAAGAGTTTTAAGTCATTAGGACTCTTAAACAACTTAATATACCTCTAATTCAAGCCCCATTTCGTTGTTGGAGCTCTGGAGCACGAGGAGGAGGAGGCTGAGGACGAGGAGTAAGGAGAGGAAGGGCTTGGAGCAAGAGGATCTCACCTACTACTTCGTCTAAAACCCTAGGATTTCTTACAGCGTAAAAAGATAGGCAATCTCTCAAGCAAAATTAAATTAACTTGTCCCTAAGTAGACCTTGATCCCCTCTATCAAAGCCCTCTGGTTCCCTAATTTTCGGGGCTCCATGAGAGAGTATTAAAAACTCTAATCCGGTCATCATCATGTAACCGAACCTCATGTTTGTTTTCAATCCATAAATATACTCGATCCTATGCATTGCAAATATCTCATAAATACTGCATGATGTTAGGTTTCAAAAGACTCTATTTCCCTAATTTTCATCATGCATCCTTTGCAAATAAATTATTTTTCCTGACTGTGCATGTTTTAGGTTATTGAAAAGTAACATAATTAAAGTATGCACAATACTTATTATATTCTGATTCCTCGTGCATGCTGATATATCTACATGTCTACTCTTTTAAACTAGTTTCATAATTTTTGGACCTTCGTGCAATTTTATATTGATTTTAGAAGTGACCTATATCATGCATAGAAGGGAGGAACCAAACCAAAAAGGGGCTGATTCCCCTTTCTGGGCTCGGGCCGCCTCCTGAAATCACGACGGCCCGACCCGTCGCGATCTCAGGAGGGCCGCGACAGGCCTAACGTCGGTCTTGAACATGATGGTCTGAACCGTCGCGGTTCTCCCACGGCCCACACAAACCGGCCTGGTTTCAAACATGTCGGCCAGAACATGAAATGCTCTTATGCCCCTGTCAATTAAGCTATATAACCCATGTTTAACCCTAATCATGCACGTTATGAACAGTAAAAATCTGATTATTAATATTGTTACTAATTACATGAAATCTATTAATTAAAAGTCATTGTGCACGACTATTCATACTCTCATGATTACCTTACACTTGCACACACTAAACATTATGTTTGCAATGAGATTTATTAAATTACTCAAATATATCTAGTAATTAGGTGTAATTAATCACTTAATTCCCATTATTTAAATGACAATTATTTTCATTTTATTCGTGTGCTTTGTACACCGATATCGCGTCCCTCTGCCATCGAGCACTCGAGGTAAAACGGATAACATTTTATTACACACTTTTCTTGACATGGACCACCTCTCCGTTTGGGAATACTCCTAACAGGATCAGGGACTCTTGTCAAGGCCTCCGTAAGTCTCCTTGGCTTGGCATACATCTATTGCCGACAAGCTGGTTGTACCCTTAAAACCCTTTACACCTTTGGATTAGCATGATCCAACGGCCTAGTGTGTTCTCTCTTACCTTGGGATCACATCGGACTTCTGGTCTATTTTCGTAGCACGGCCAGTGGGCAGTTGTGACTTCTACCGGACTGTGGCACACGACATAGTGCTATGCAACTGTTACTATCGGTGTTTATCGTTGTTTACGATTTTGAACTTGTTTCTATACTCTCATCTATTCACGCTCTCTCTATACTCTTGTCTATTCGTCTACTACTCTCATCTTTATTGGTACTCTATTTGCCATTAAATTGATTGTTAAGATAACAAACATAACTATGCTAGGCAACATATAAGGGCCCAATCTGGTCCTGGGGAGAGGGCCCGAAAGGCTGTAACTCGCGGGAGTTTAATGATCTGGGTGTTTGGCATGCACCTAACGCAAGACTATCAAGATTTAATCTATGACAATCAATAATCAATCCATATACTATATTCTCTGGTGATAAAATGATCGACCAAACACAAGTACTGCTATCGCGACTAGTGCATTTTGTGCAACCATACACGTTATCTTGTCACATGGCCAATCCTTTATCATGCTAGTTTTGCAATATTCTTTTTGGAAGTCTTATCGTTCTCTTATTATCACGTGCTATACCTCTCTTGACTATACTTGATCGTTCTCTCTAGTTATTCTGCTTTACAAGACATTAATTACCACTACAAGAAATGAAGGAAATGTAGACGGCTTAAGCCGTCTACGCAAGTACAAGAACCGTCTACAAACAGTTTTGTAGACGGCTATACAGCCGTCTAGAGAGCCGTCAACAAAAATTCCGTCTACATAACATATGTAGACGGTTTTTAAAAGCCGTCTACTAAAGCTCTGTATGTAGATGGCTTTCGCCGTCTACGAAGATAGGTAGACGGCTACAATAAGCCGTTAACAAAAACTTAAGTAGACGGTTTTTTAGCGTCTACAAAAACTTAAGTAGACGGTTATTAAGCCGTCTATAAATATTTATGTAGACGATTTTTAAGCGTGTATAAATATTCATATCGACGGTTGATATGCCGTCTATATAAACTTATATAGACGGTTTTAAGCCGTCTACATAAACTTATGTAGACGGTTAATAAAACGTGCAAATAAAGTTTTGTAGACGGCTTAAGCCGTCTACACATTTCAATTTTTTAAATTTTAATTTATTTTATTTTCCCTATTAGTACAGAAATCAAAACATTCATATACATAAAATCATTACTACCATGCACACACAAATTATTTAAAAACACATCATATACATACATTATTAATACCATACACACACAAATTATCTAAAAACACATCATAAACATATTCAAAAGAAATACAATATCTCACCCACTATAATAATCTAATCATCACATCATAATCATCAGCAGACTCATCACTCTCCTCACACTCAAGCTCACGCCCAGGACGAGACGGCTGTGATGGCTGAGCAGCATATTGCTGCATGAAGGCTCGCATCTCTGACATCTGTGCGCAAGTCCTGTAACTCTAGCGATCCCTGCTCCTCTCTGCACACAAGTCCTGTAACTCCTGGCGATCCCTGCTCCTCTCTGCACACAGCTCCTCCATCTTTTTGTTTTGATCCTGCAACTACTGCTGCAACTGCTGCACTGAGTGTGGTAGCCGCCTGAGGAGCTCGATCCCTCTCCCCTCCCATACCAAGTGTGGAGCGTCTCAGCCTTACCCGCACAACGAACACGTCCAGGCCTGTCTCGTCCCATGACAGCTATGAAGGCATCCACGGCTAGAACAGGAGCGGCATCATCACTCTGGAGGGAAGGAGTCGTCATCTGTGTCATCTTCTCCTACAATTAAAAATATATTTCATTAACAAAAATGAGAAATTATAAACTAATTATTAAAAATAATTTATCTAAGACCGATACACTTACAAAACGATCCCTGCTTTCGTCATCAACCCACTACGGGGTACCGTCAGGGAGGTCTTTACATCTCCCCATCTTAAAAACCTCCATGCGATCGGGCTCACGTTGGTGAGTCTTCACCTGTAAAAATTAATTGTATAATCATCAAGTACGAAAAAAAATCAATAGATATTATTAAAATTACATTCAAAAATAAAAAAAATTACAAAATCATCTTTTAATTGATAAATACTGGTACGCCCCCGCCGATACGTCATATTTTGATGCGTACGATTCTGCTTGTTACGCTCGGCAATATCCTGTAAAGAAAAAGATAATTCATATATTTGAATATTTGATAAAATCTGAAATGAAAAATCATAAGTACATATATAATTAAATCAAATATTTACTTGCTCCTCCCTTGAGTTCCATTTTTGACACATTGTCCGCCAATCAGATGGATCAACACCAGGTGGAACAGATGCAACAGCATCCTCAAGGTCTTGCCCTTATAATGCTACAAAATAACAATTACAAAGTTAACAAAATACTCATTATCAACATAAAAAACAAATAATACTCTTAAAAAAATACTTACTTTCGACTTTAACATCCCACGCCAGCCTTTGTGCATGCTTGTCATGTGTTGTAACATCTCCTTATCCGTCTGAGGAGTCCGATCCTAACAAAACCACATCTACACATATATTACCAATCTAATTAGCATATCTCACAAATACACAATATCACTTTAAATGTAATCTATTTACCTCGAGATCTCGAAATATTCCATTCTTTGTCTCTTCAGGCAGTTTTGAAAAAATTTCTGTCATATTTTGCAATGCAGTCTGATGATAATCCCATACGAGTTACAAAATTTGTCCCTTGCTCCCTACCCCGTATCCACCAATGACTCTTACATTCCATTTCTGTCCAAGCTCTAGCCTCCTCTCCATGGCACCTCTAGAGGGACCCGACGACCACTCCCTCGACCCCACGATGGTGTCTCTATGTAAAAACATATACATAAAGAAAATGATTAGATTTATGAAACTAAAGTAAATATAAATTGTAATGCTAATGAATGTAAAAATATACCTGCTACAGAAGAATGCAGATGCAGCAGAAGACGCCCCCTGAGTGGTAGGAACTACGGCTTGAGAAGGATGACCTGCAACAGAGTCTTCAGGTGAATGAGTTGGCACGTCATCCACAATCCGTGCTCTCCGAACACGAGATCCACTGCGCAACTCATATCTGAAAATATTGATATTAATAATCAGCGTATATAATTTACAAAGAAATTTGACGGCATCTCCCTATATTAGGAGCATATCCACATGTGTACACAACCTGTGGAAAAAAATTTCATACATTCACATCTTGAAAAATAAAGACATATAATCAAAAAGAGACTTACATCCTGTAAAAAAGAAATTAAATGCCAAAAACACATTCACATTCTACAATATAACATATACATTACCATGACCAGAGTTACTATAAACATTAAAGATTCATATTCTATAATAGAAAAACATAACATAATTACAACTCTACTAAATCTCCATATATTCACCAACTCTCACATTAATTCCTTCAGTTACATCAACATCAATATTTCTCCATGATAGGAACATCAACAAATTTCTTGATAAGCTTCAACATTTCATCCTTAGGCACTTCTTCCTGTTCTGCCATGTTATAATAGTCTCGGGGCTGTGCTCTTACAGGAATGATCCATCCTGTTCTTCTATTATCATCTACATAAAACACCTGCTCTACTTGTTGGGCAAGTGCAAATGACTCATTTGTCCCCAATTTTTGATTGATGTTGAGACTGATGATACCATATTTGTCAACTTGGAATCCCTGCCTTCACGATAAACATCCCACCAGTCACATTCAAACAATTAACACGTCTGTTATGGTCAAAACATATTTCCATAACATCCTTAAGATGTCCATAATAGCCATCACATTTATTATTAAGATCTGCAATCACAACAACACCACATAGTTGAGTTGCTTTGTATAATATGCAGTCTTTACGGAACCTAAATCCATTTACAATATAGCCTGAATGTGAATAAGCAATCTTGATGGTTTGTAACAAAATTTGGTATCTTGAGTGCATCGAGGATCATTTGCATCTTTTAATTTTGGACATAACTTTGAAACCATTTTCTGAAATCTTTCTCGATTCCTCTACAAGTTTCTAGCCTTCGTTTATGTTCAGCCAAGAAAGGATCAATCTCCTCTATCTGTTTCAAAATATACGTGTGTGCCAACTGCACTTCTGTCTCAGATAACACACGATTCTCAACTTTACCCTTCAAAAAATGCCTTGGGGGATTAAAGATTGACAAGAAATCACCATCGTCACTGCGACTAGGAGCGCCATCCCAATTTCTTTCTGTACGATAAACTTAGTGACTATATTGGGAAAGTACATAGAACAGAACGAAATAGTCTCCTCAAGAAGATAGCCTTCCACAATTGAACCTTCCGGTCGTGCTCTATTGCGCACATAATCTTTGAACTTCTTCAAGTATCGTTCTATAGGATACATCCACTGGTATTGAATAGGACCAGCAATTCTAGCTTCATAAGCAATGTGATATCAAATGAATCATGATAGTGAAAAATGATGGCGGAAAAATTGTTCTAACTTGCATAGTGGTATGCTATATCAGCTTCTAACTTCAGCAAATCTTCAGGCTCAAAACTTTAGAGTGTTACTGCTATATCACCTGCATAGTGTCGTAGCCTTGCATAGTGTTACTGTTTATATCACCATTCTAACTATCACCACAGGCCATGTACTATACCTGACATTGCGGGCTTCAACAGCAAAGTCTGGATGACATTGTTAAAATGTATCCATGCCTCAGAATCAGCAGGATGCCGCATCTCCCATTTTCTTGCAACGTCCGACCATCCTTATGTCATGTCATCCACTTAGCTACCATAGAAGACATAAACATTCTTTGCAATCTGTCTTTCAGAGGAAAATAACGCAAGATTTCTTAGGTACTCGCTTGCGTGTAGAAGAATCATTTGTAGGTGTGATTCTTTCTTTATACCTCGGTGTATGACATTGCGGACACTCATCTTTATGTCATTCTCCTTCCAAAACAATACGCAATCATTCTCACATGCATCTATCTTCACATGCTTAATCCCAAATTCTAACTGCCTTCTTAGCTTCATACCATGATTCAAGGACATAGGCTCTTTCTGGTAATATTTCACGCAGAAGATCAAGGAACATGCCCATACAATTGCCTGTGACCTGATTCATTGTCTTAATGTGTAGCAGTTTTTAAAAGAAATGTCAATCTACTCACTTTCTGGCAACCGGGATACAAAGGTGTTTCTGCATCATCTAATAGTTTATAAAATTCCTTCGCCTTTGCATTTGGTTCATCTTCATCACACCGCGCAGCCATAACAGCATCTTGCAGCTCATGTAACATCTGAATTGTATTATCACAGTCATCTGTGTTCTTCCTCATAATCTCTCTAAGGATATATCACCAATGGGTTCCTCTCCATGACACACCCAATTTGTATAATTAAGCCATATCCCGTCACATATCAAATGAGTTTCACTTCATACCAAGTGAACTTCAATCCATTACAACATTTTTACATGGACATTGTATCAACTATCCGTTATC
>JACBKR010000838.1:0-55208 GCA_014218235.1 Colocasia esculenta
GTTCTGTATTAGTTTCCATTTGGAATACCATGAGTTGAGATTGAATACAAGATTAGTCCGAGATCATTATTTGGCCCTATTCTAATGTTGTGTTGATACGCAATTAGTGCTTGCTAGCTAGAGGCTTATTTGTCGACTGTTCACGTCTCGGAATATCGACTCGAATTATCCGAATTATTATCCGCTGTGTAATTCTCGAGACGTGACAATTTAGTGGTATCAGAGCCTAGGAAAACAATAGGATATATGTCTCAGAATAAGAGATGCCTATGGAACCTAGGGTTTGGAATTTAATATAGTACCACATGAGAAAGGGGTAGAGACTGGGAATATGATTGAAGAACAAAACACTCTTACCCATTGACTCTAGATATGTATCTAGAGACATTAATTGGTTTCCATCCTTTTCTCAGGAACCCTCGTAACTCTTATTCTTACCGCAATGGCTCGCAACCAATGGCAAGCTATGCAAGAAACTGTGGCAGGACTCACACAGGCCCTGCAAATGTGGTTCAGGTGGAAATCAGGCTGCTGCTGTTAGAATGGAGCCGGTGATCTGCACCGTACTTTAGGAGTTTGAACCCTCCTCATTTCTCTGGATCCCCTGACCCCACGAGGCTGAGAACTGGCAGGAAAAAATAGAAAGAATCTTTCAAGTTATGCAATGCACCAATAGGGAGAAGGTGGTTCTGGACACTTTTCAATTTACTAAGATGCCCGAGCACGGTGGAAGGCCACATCGGCCCATCTGCCAAATGTTCTTGAACTAGAGTGGGCTGGATTTTTGGAGATATTCTGGGAATATTTCTCAGAAAGAGTTAAGGAAAAGAAGGCGGCGGAATTTGCCGCACTGAGTAGAAAGGAATGTCGTGGCTGAGTATGAGGCTCAGTTCGCGCATCTAGCTGTGTATGCCCCACACTAGTGGGCACAGAAGACTAAAGGCTAACGGTTCATGGATGGGCTTAGCCATGTTCATGAGAAGCTCGGACCTCACAACATTCAAACATACACTGAGATGGTCCAAAGAGCCCAGCTGGTAGAGGACACACGATGGCCAAAGTAGAAGGAATGGGGGCAAGGACAACTCAAAGCCAGTCTTCGTCAAGAAGGGAGCACCTAATATTGCTCCAACTTTCCATAACAACAACAACAACAATAACAACAACAAGAGGCCAAATGCTGGAAGAGACAATGCTTAGACTAGAAGGTCAAGGTAGAAGGAAGGCAGTTTACTGAGAATTGCAAGTTCTACGATAAACCAGGGCACCAAGCTGAAGAAATGCTGGAAGAAGCTCGGAGCGTGCTTAGATGTGGTGGTCGCAACCACCGTATTCCTGACTGTCCAATGTTGAAGGACCAGCCAGGCAAGGCCAGAATGTACCACGGCATCAGGGACGCCTTAATGCTATCATAGAAGCGGACCTACCCGAGGAAGGGGGTATGGTGGAAGGTACCATTTCCACACTCTCAACCTGCTTTTGTGCTTATTGATACTGGAGCTGTATATCTTTATTTCCACCACATTTGCTGCAACTCTACCTGTCAAACCTGTACCTCTGAAATCCAAGACCACTGTAGCCTCTCCCCTTGCTCAAAATCTAAACTAACCCACAACTTGCCAAAATGTGAAACTATAATTAGAGGGCACAATCTCCCTGCTGACCTCATTTGATTAGACATGAAGGGTTATGATGCCATTTTGGGTGTCGATTGGCTAATTGAATATGATGCCGATGTAAACTGTCGTCATAGAAGGGTCACCTTTAAAAGTCTAAATCTTCCAACCTTTCGCTACTTGGCCCCGTTATCATAAACACCCTATCTCGATATCCTCGTTAAAGGCTTCCAAGCTGATCAATCAGGTTTGTGACGCTTTCCTAGTTTCAGTCATGGCAACTGAAAGAAGAAACTAACCCTAGAAGACATTCCCATAGCCAGAGACTATCCTGATGTATTCCTAGAGGATTACCTGGTATACCACCTGAGCGGGAGGTAAACTTCACCATCGAGTTACTCCTTGGGGCAGCCCCTGTTTCCAAAGCTCCATATCGCATGTCCCCTGTTGAATTGTAGGAGTTAAAGAGGCAGATCCAAGAATTCTTGGATCAAGGCTTTATCAGGCCTAGCACATTCCCTTGGGGAGCGCCAGTACTATTTGTTAGAAGAAGGACGGACAATGAGGCTATGCATGATTACCGTCAGTTAAACCAGTTGACAATAAAGAAAAGTATCCACCTCCCCGCATCGATGAACTGTTCGATCAGATCTCTGGTGCACAATATTTCTCCAAGATAGATCAAATCAGCTACTACCATCAACTGAGAATAAGGAAGAGGATATACACAAGTCTGCATTCCGGAGTAATATGATCACTATGAGTTCGTGGTCATGCCGTTTGGGTTGACAAATGCTCCAGTGGCTTTCATGCAACTTATGAACAATATTTATAGCCCTACTTAGACCATTCGTGGTGGTGTTCATAGATGACATTCTTATTTACTCCAAGTCCAAAGAAGAACATGAGAAACACTTGAAGGTTGCTATGCAAGTGCTTAGAGATAATCAAACTCTATGCAAAATAGTAAGTGTGAGTTCGGATGGAGGAAGTGTCTTTCCTGGCACATCATATCCAAGGAGGGAATCTCAGTAGATCAATCTAAGGTTGAAGCGGTAAAGAACTGGGCAAGGCCGACAACTGTGTCGGAGATCAGGAGCTTTCTGGGTCTAGCTGGATATTATCGTTGTTTTATTAAAAGATTTCTCAAAGATAGTTGTACCATTAACCAGGCTTACCAGGAAGGAGAATCCATTTGCATGGACTGATGAATGTGAACGAAGTTTCAGGGCATGAAGGAGCACCTCACCTCAGAACCTGTACTGACGTTGCCAGTGACTGGGGTAGTTTTGAAGTATACACAGATGCATCCGGGATCGGCCTAGGTGTGTGCTGATGCAAAAGGGAAAGTCATATGCTATGCATCCACAATTGAAGAAGCACGAGAACAATTATCCTGTACATGATCTTGAGCTAGCTGCTATAGTCTTCGCCTTGAAGATATGGCGTCATTACCTATATGGTGAGAAGTTCATTGTGTTTTCTAACCATAAAAGTTTGAAGTATCTATTTCTCAGCAAGACTTGAACATGAGACAGCGAGGTGGTTGTAGTACTCAAGGCTTCGACTTCACTATCCAATATCATCCAAGTAAAGCAAATGTTGTGGCAGATGCTCTAAGTAGAAGCTAATAATCACATTGTCAATCTAATGGTGGGCGAATGAGATTATTAGAAGATTTTGCTAAGTTAATATTATGCTGACATCAAGAAGACGGGATGCCTTATTGCTAGTGTTAGGGCACAACCTACCTATGGAGGACATTATAGCACTCCAAGACAATGACCCTGTGCTCATGGATTTAAGGCTAATCTAGATTAGAGGCCAATTTCTCTTTAACTGAAGATGGAAGACATTGTTCCGGGATCGAGTATGTGTACCTGACCATGCGGAGACAAAGAAGATGATTATGGATGAGGCTCACAAGACCAGGTATACCATCCATCTTGGAACTACCAAAATGTATCAGGATCTGAAAAAAGCTTTTGGTGGCCTAATATGAAGAGGGAGGTGGCGGAATATGTCGCCCGATGCTTACCATGTCAAAAGATCAAGGCAGACACTTGCGACCTGCAGGTAAACTCAAACCCCTAGAAATCCCGGCATGGAAATGGGAAGGTATAGGGATGGACTTTATTTTCGGACTACCTAAATCTAGAGGTGGATTCGATGGTATCTGGGTTAATAGTCGACCGCTTAACTAAGTCGGCTCACTTTTACCATGAAGACCAAGTGGTCAGTAGATGTTTTGGCTGCATTGTATGTGAAGGAAATAGTCGATTACAGGAGTACCAGTGTCTATCGTGTCTGATAGAGACCCTGGGTTTACATCTCACTTTTTGGAAAGGACTGCACTATTCCTTGGGATCTAACTAAACTTTAGCAAGGCTTTCCATCTGCAGACTGAGGTCAGACTGAAAGAACCAATCAGGTGATTGAAGATATGCTTAGAGCCGTGTCCTAATTTTGGAGGGAGTTTGCTGAACACTTACCTCTTGTGGAGTTCGCCTACAATAATAGCTACCAAGCTAGTATTCAAATGCACCATTTGAAGCACTTTATGCAGGAGTTTCCGATCTCCAATATGTTGGTAGAAGTTGGTGAAAAACAAATGATAGGACTAAGATGATCAGGGAACCCACAGAAAAGTGAAGCTTATTAGGAAGAATGGCAGTGGTGCAGCAAAGACAAAAGGCATATGCAGATAATAGAAGAGAGACTTGTGTGACGGCCCTCGTTACACCGTACGGTCATACCGACCCACGTCGGTATAGCGAGAGTCCTGCCACAGTGGGACATTTACCAAACGATACAACCCAGCTAAGATACACGCGAATATACAACAGAGTAGCGAAAGTAAAGACATCTGTCTTCATTCATTCATCATCCACATTAAACATACATGCAGTTCGCATTAACATAAAGAACTAAAAATCCACAGATTTAAATTGCTGAAATAAATACAAATGTCCACACTTATACATCATTCTCATGATATTTCTACTACAATGTTCAAATTTACATACTATGAAATACACGAATCTCAAAAAACTCCAAACTAGCTAGTCTCCACGCTCGGAGTCCGTCTCCACCGTCTCCTCCAATGGTACGTGTCACCAACTATACTGTACGCCGAAGCAAGGAGTGAGTCCAAGGACTCAGCAAGCAACACTACTCATGATATACACTTATAAGTCCTAGTGGTTTCTACATGCACATTACAATTAGCAACACATCGCATGCTAGTCATTCAAGTTTTCAACCTATCATGAAAGTTCTACAATTTTATACATAACTCATGCTTTCAGATTTTCTAAAATAAAATTCACCTATCACATGGTCTCTATTCAGTTTACTCATGAAACTTTAATCTTTAAAGAATCAAACATGAGAGCTATCAACATGAACAATTTACATACATGAAGAAACACACTAGCATGGATTTTACACATTTTTAAACACATACATGAACCTTTCACATGCTTTAGGTTGCTGATTTCATATAGTTACATCGCTGAAAACCTATGCATGAGAGCTACAATAATGCATAAAACATATCACATCAACAACCATTCATGCTATCTTGTGCCCGTGTTCACTAATTATCCCTAACATGGATTCTTCATCTTTTGCACATTAAACATAATGATAATACATGAATTTACTGAATTCACATGATTTCAGATTTGTCTCACAGGGTTTCAATAACATTTTCCACATCTTTAGTTTCACATTTTATTTACACGAGTTTTCTCTTTCACATGGTTCACTTTACACATACACATTCACATTGTCACTTACACATTTACACATGGACACATACACATTACACATTTCAACATTCCAAACCACCAAGAAGGACATATACACATCACATTACACATAGACGCCATCTAGGCATTCCAATGGCGACTCTTGGACTGCGCAGACCGGGAGAACAAGTCTCCACCCTAACCAGGGTACTTGTCCACCTCCAGGATTTCCCCCTAATGCCCTTAGGGTCACTTAACACAATGAACTTTCTCAGGGGGACTTTTCCTGATACAGCTCCACTCCCTCTACGGAAGCAGTGTCACATTGGCACAGTTACACATTTACACATTTACCGTTTTACACTTGGTTTACACATAACACTTCATCTCATTCACTTTCTCACTCACATGAATACCTCTTTTTTTTTCCTAACATGGTACTACAGAATTTCAAGGTTTAACACACAGTAAACACTAATCATGCTGGGTTTAAACAAAATCTAATCACATTACAATCATATGCACGAATTATCACATTTCACATGAAAAACACATAACTTTTTATTTACTGATCCAAATGACCTGAAATTTAACCACATGTTGTTCTCGGGTTCAAGGTCATACCCTCAATTTTCAGATTTTTCTGAGCTAATAGAATTTACAGAAAATAAAACGCCTAATGAGCATGCTATTAACAACTTAGGTAACATGGGTCTAACACATTTTGCAAATTAACCACTTGCTGTTTAAACATAAGCTATTAATATGCATGAATGAGAAATACAAATTTCCCTAATTCATACATCTATGGTTGAACCTACAAATCATTCTTGCATGCTTTCATTTATTCTACCGATCGGATTTTATTAGCACGTTACACAAGCATGGATAATTCACTAAAATTACAGACACACATACTACGACACACTAACCTTCATGATCAGACCTAAAACCAATGCCTTTCATACACATTCTAATCAAAAACTAAATTTGTAAAAATCAACAATTCATGCTCACAAGTTTAAGGAATACCATTTCCCACATCCACCAACACACACCACATTCATCCCACACCACAATTACCCATATACATAGAGTATAAGGATTACCATATATCCTCATCACGGAAATCATATCGAAATTAAAGTAGAGAAGGACAGTCCTGAGGAACTGGCGGCGGTCTCTGGCCGCTGACTCAGGGTCAGCAGCATGGTCGATGGACGCCAAGCATGATCTGGGCGTCCAGGGACCTTGCCGTCGAACCAGGTCTGTGCAGAAACACAGACCCGAGCTCTGAATCTTGGTGAATAGGAGGGTCTAGGACTCGAGGAAAAATCCATAAAAATCACAAAACCAACCTAGACTCATAAGGGAACATCAGGGATAGGTCACTTGCCTTTAGAAATTTCCTCCAAGGGATCTAGGCTCGGTGAAGACCTCCTGGGCAGTTCCAAGAAAGTTGCAAACCCCCTCCAAACGATCTCTCCTCCAGGCTCCTGGATGATCTCCACGCTGAGGGATGTCGGGGGGAAGCCTTCCTCGTTGGTCCAGCAACCTCCTTGCAGCAGGGGGACGCCGATCAAGGTCCAGGGATGTGGATTTTTTGGGTGGCAAAATGGGTTTTCTCTCAACTTGCTCCTAGGGTTTTTTTCTTTCTCTTTCTCCTCTGCAAGGTGAAGTGGAAGAGTGGGAGAGTCCAATTCGGGTTTAGACAATAAGGAGGGTCTCTCTCCCACTCACTAGGGTGATGGGACACCCTCATTTAGCTGCATTGAGGCCATCCCCCAATGTGGCCATGCCTTGTTCAGAATCTGCAGCTCTGCTGCGCATGCAGGTCAGAGAAATTGGCGTTCACCTCTGGACGCCCAGATAAGTGTTGGCGTCCAGGTCTGGACGCTGACACCACCTAAACGGCCTGGGCTTGACGCCAAGGTGGCCTTCGGCCAGAACTCTAAATTATGCAGAAAACCATGCATACCATGCATATATACATGCAATATACATGTATACGGTATTGTATCCATACTATCATCATGCAATACATACATTATTTATGTTTAATATAAACACATGTACACAATTATACTATTAATGCGTACGTAAATATGTACATACATACACAAGTACAAACATACACACAAATGCGAATAAATGCGACGGAAATTAGAGGGCTTACACCTCTCCCCTTAAAGAAACTTCGTCCTCGAAGTTAGAACGACACTACTCAAACAAAGGGGATACTTCTTCTTCATCGCATCCTCAAGCTCCAACGTAGCCTCCTCACGTGAGAGTTCCGCCATAGAACTTTCACCGACACAATACTCTTGTTCCGGAGATGCTGAACCTTCCGGTCAAGAATGGCTACTGGTTGCTAGATATATGAAAGATCTGGCTGGATCTCCACTGGCTCATGACTAATCACATGAGACGGATCTCGGACATACTTCCTGAGCATAGATACGTGGAATACCGGGTGAACGCTAGCCAAAGCTGGGGGTAAAGCTAGCTCGTACGCCACGTTGCCCAAACGTCTGAGAATCTCATATGGGCCAATGAATCTAGGGCTTAGCTTGCTATGCCTGCCAAATCGACAACACCTCGAGTAGGCGATATCTTCAAGAGGACATGATCGCCAACCTCGAACTCCAAATCCTTTCTCCTGTTGTCGGCATAACTCTTCTGCCTATCCTGTGCCGCAACAAGCCTTTTCCTGATAAGCTGAATCTTATCCGAAGTTTCCTGAACCTAACTCCGGTCCGATCAACTGCCTATCACCAGTCTCCTCCCAACATAAAGGAGATCTGCAGGGCCTACCATACAACGCCTCGAATGGAGCCATACCAATACTAGCATGAAAGTTGTTGTTGTATGCGAACTCCACGAGAGGTAAATGACGCTCCCAATCATCCTTCCAATCCAGAACACACGCTCTCAACATATCCTCGAGCGTCTGGATAGTCCTCTCGGACTGTCCATCGGTCTGGGGATGAAACGCAGAACTGAGCTTAAGCTCCGAACCTAACGCATCCTGAAGACCCTTCCACAATCTCGAAGTAAATCTCGGATCTCGATCCAAATGATCGACTTCGGCACACCATGCAATCTAATGATACCGCTAACATACAATCTAGCTAAACTCTCTACTGACTGCTTCTTCTTCATAGGCAAGAAATGAGCAGTCTTCGAGAATCTATCTACAACTACCAAATCGAGTCATTGCCCCTTCTAGATCGAGGCAAACCCGATACGAAATCCATAGTGACAGCTTCCCACTCCATACGGGGATATCCATCCTCTGCATAAGGCCGGATGGTCGCTGCCGCGGCTTTCACCTGCTGACATACTAGACATCTAGACACATAATCCGCAACATCTTTCTTCATGCCGGACCACCAAAATGATCTCTTCAGGTCTTGATACATCTTAGTGTTACCCGGATGAATAGAGAATCGCGATCTATGAGCCTCCGCTAACACATGCTCACGGACATCTACCACATCGGGACACAAACACGGTGCTGAAATCTAATCACACCGTCCTCATCCCGAGCAATGCCCGCCTTACCCACTAACTCTAACAATCTAGGATCGGCTTTCTGCTGCTCAATCACCTCATCCAAGACTGAGGATCTAAGGGATAGCTGAGCTACAAAAGCCTGACACAACGATGGCTCTAACTCGGTCATAGAGCACGCTGCATCCTCCAACATCTTCCAATCCTGCTGGAGCGAAGACCTCTTTCTACTAAGAGCATCCGCTACGACGTTCGCCTTTCCAGGATGATACTGAAGGTCGAAGTCATAGTCCTTCAAGAACTCAATCCATCTTCTCTGCCTCAGGTTTAATTCTTTTGGGGAAAAGATACTTCAAGCTCTTGTGGTCGGTAAACACCTCAAATCTGACACCATAAAGATAGTGCCTCCAGATCTTTAGTGCATGAACCACAGCTGCGAGCTCTAAATCATGAGTCGGATAGTTCCTCTCATGCTCCTTCAACTGACGAGAAGCATAAGCCACTACCCTCTCTGCTGCATGAGCACACAGCCTAAACCAATCTGAGATGCATCCGTATAAATGGCAAAACCTTCTAGACCACTGGGCAATACCAATACCGGAGCAGAAGTAAGCTTAGCCTTCAATAGCTGAAAGCTGCGCTCACATGCCTCAGACCATACGAACTTCTCCCCTTCTGGTCAGCTTTGTCAAAGGGGCGGCGATGGATGAGAAACCCTCAATGAATCGCCGATAGTAACCAGCTAACCCAAGGAAACTACGAATCTCCGAAGGGGTCCTGGGAATCTCCCAATCCATAACTGCCTGGACCTTTGCTGGATCAACAGCTACACCAGCGCCGGAGATAACATGCCCGAGAAAATGAACCTCGCGCAACCAGAACTCGCACTTGCTGAACTTTGCATAAGCTGTGCTCACGGAGAACCTCTAAGACTAACCTCAAATGCTGACGGTGCGTGGCCTCATCCGGAGAATAGACCAACACGTCATCAATAAACACAACAACAAATCTATCTAAATACGGACACAAACACCCGGTTCATGAGATCCATGAACGCTGCAAGGGCATTGGTCAATCCGAAAGGAAGAACCAAAAACTCATAATGTCTCATAACGGGATCTAAATGCCGTCTTGACACATCCTCACTCCTAATCCGCAACTGATGATAACCAGATCGCAAGTCAATCTTGGAAAAGACTGATGCATCTGCAAACGGTCAAACAGATCATCAATCCGAGGTAAGGGATACCTGTTCTTCACAGTCACTGGTTTAGCTTCTTAATCAATGCACAACCGAAGTGACCCGTCTTTCTTCTTGACGAATAATACAGGTGCGCCCCAAGGGAAAACACTAGGGGCAATAAATCCCTTATCGAGCAATTCTTGCAATTGCTTCCTCAACTCGGCTAATTCTGCAGGGGCCATCCGATATGGGGTCTTCGAGATAGGAGAGGTGCCTGAAGCAACTCTATAGTGAACTCTATCTTCTATCCGGTGGCAATCCAGACAAGTCATCGGGAAAGACATCAGGAAATTCCTGCACCACATCGATTCTCCGCAAGAGTCTGATAACCAGCATCGGGTACTAGCATAACGCTGGCAAGAAATGCGTCACAGCCCTGTTCACCATGCGCATCGCCTTCATGGCAGAGATGACTAACTTTCCGCTAAGTTCTTTGGCAAGGGATGAGAAAACTCATCCTCGCCAGGAATGCGGAAAACAATCTTCTTCCTACGACAATCCACTAACGCATAGTGCTCCTCTAGCCAATCCAGACCAAGATACAATCATAGTCTTTCATCTTTAGCAAGAAGAAACACCATCTAGGATTCTATCCTCAATGCACACAGGTAACGACGGAATGCACTTCCTAGTCGATACCGTACCCGCAGGGGTGTGCACAGACAAAGGGACCTCTAACTCCTCAGACTCTATGCCTGACTCTAGGGCTAACTGCTAGCGAACCGCTCGGAAATGAACGAGTGAGTAGCACCCGTATCAAACAAAACCCGAGCGTGCACACCGAAAAGTAAAACCGTACCTTCGGTGACATGCTCCTCCTGCTCGGCGTCCTCACGAGCTAACGCAAACACTCGAGCTGGGGCTCGAGGGTCGTCTTGTAGCTGGTGCGGCTGCCGCTACTGCTGGTACTGGTGCTCCTCGCTGAGCTCCCTGCTGAAGTCTTGGGCAGTCCTTGATCTTGTGGTCGCTGCTCCCACACTTTAGGCATCTACCCGCTACTAACCAACACTCGGACCCACCATGTGTCTTCCCACAATGGGGACACTCCTTCTTCGCACCGGGGGAACGTACAGAGGCTACCTGAGAGTTGCTGGCTGTCATTTGTTTCTGCGGTGTCTGGTACACCGTTTTCCTCTTATCTTGCCGCTGGAAAGATGCTGTCGGCCTCTTCTGCGAAGCCTTCTTCCCTCCAATATTGTTCCATTTCTCCCTTCGTCTGCAGGCTGCGCTGAGGGCCTCGTCTAGCGTGCGGTGGTCGAACGCCATGAGCCTCGTCCTCAGTGATGGTTTGAGACCCATCACGAACTTCTTGGTCTTCCTGCGCTCATCCTCCACTATATGCGGTGCATATTTAGAAAGTTCAGAAAACCTTGCCTCGTATTCTAGGACGGTCATTGATCCTTGCGTCAGGGAAAGGAATTCTTGCTCCATCTTGTCCTGGATGTGCTCTGGGACGAACTTGGCTCGGAAGAGCCTCACGAACGCGTCCCACGCCACATCAACTGCTCCGTCCTCGAAGCACGTACGCAGTAGGGAGGACCACCATACATCAGCTCTCTCCTGCAACACACCTTCATAAGCACCAACTAACAATTCTAACTTGACAAACAACATACAAGCATAACTAAAGCATACCTGTAGCATGTAGGTGGCTAAGGTCACCTTGTCCTCATCAGGACACCTAATAGCTCGGAAGAGTTTCTCTGTCTCCCTCATCCAGCTTTCTGCCATTAGCGGATCACTCTCCCCCTTGAAAGAGGGTGGGGCCATCCTCTTGAATCGCTCCATGATGGAAGGTCCACCATGGTCCTGAGCTGGGGCCTGAGCTTGCTACATTAAACAATAACAATACACAATACACAATATCATGCATTTAAATAGCAAACTACTAGGTTGTTTCATTATTCTACCTGGGCCTCCAACTGGGCCTGGAGTGCTGCCTGGGTGTGGGCCTGCGTCTGCATGGCTTGCACCAGACCTTGCATGAATACTCCATAGTCCACTGGCGGTGGTGGGGGAAGCACAGGGCCTCACGGTGCCGGGGCCTGTTGCTCCGCCTGCTCATCACGCCTCTGCTCGTCGTCGCGAGCTAGCACACCTCCACGTCGTCCACGGGAAGCCATGGCTGTAATAAAATTTCAGCCACCAATGGAGCTAGGTTCTAAGTTTTCTAACCATTTTCTTATCTATTTTTCACTCCTTATTAGTGTTTTCTACACATGTGGACATACTTAGCATGCAATGGGGATGATGACTTAGGTATATTCATGTGCAATCTCAACCGGTCGCTCTGATACCAATCTCTGTGACGGCCCTCGTTACACCGGTACGGTCATACCGACCCACGTCGGTATAGCGAGAGTCCTGCCACAGTGGGACATTTACCCAAACGATACAAACTGAGATACACGCAAATTACAACAAGAGTAGTGGAAGTAAAAGACATCTGTCTTCATTCATTCATCCACATTAAATATACATGCAGTTCGCAATTAACATAAAAGAACTAAAAATCCACATGATTTAAATTGCTGAAATTAAATACAAATGTCCACACTTATACATCATTCTCATGATATTCTACTACAATGTTCAAAATTACATACTATGAAATACACGAATCTCAAAGAACTCCAAAATAGCTAGTCTCCACGCTCGGAGTCCGTCTCCACCGTCTCCTCCAACGGTACTGTGTCACCAACTATACCTGTACGCCGAAGCAAGGAGTGAGTCAAGGACTCAGCAAGCAACACTACTCATGATATACACTTATAAGTCTAGTGGTTTCTACATGCACATTACAATTAGCAACACATCGCATGCTAGTCAATTCAAGTTTTCAACCTATCATGAAAGTTCTACAATTTATACATAACTCATGCTTTCAGTTTCTAAAATAAAATTCACCTCACATGGTCTCTATTCAGTTTACTCATGAAACTTTAATCTTTAAAGAATCAAACATGAGATCTATCACACAGAACAATTTACATACATGAAAGGAAACCAACTAGCATGGATTTTACACATTTTTAAACACATACATGAACCTTTTCACATGCTTTAGGTTGCTGATTTCATATAGTTACATCGCTGAAAACCTATGCATGAGAGCTACAATAATGCATAAAACATATCACATCAACAACCATTCATGCTATCTTGTGCCCGTATTCACTAATTATCTCTAACATGGATCTAAAGCATCTTTGCACATTAAACATAATGATAATAACATGAATTTACTGAATTCACATGATTTCAGATTTGTCTCACATGGGTTTCAATAACATATTTCCACATCTTTAGTTTCACATTTTTACTTACACGAGTTTTCTCTTTCACATGGTTCACTTTACACATACACATTCACATTGTCACTTACACATTTACACATGGACACATACACATGACACATTCACATTACACATTTTTAGGTGCCGTGACACATAGTCCAAACCACCAAAGAAGGACATAACACATCACATTACACATAGACGCCATCTAGGCATTCCAATGGCGACTCTTGGACTGCGCAGACCGGGAGAACAAGTCTCCACCCTAACCAGTGGTACTTGTCCACCTCCAGAATTTCCCCCTAATGCCCTTAGGGTCACTTAACACAATGAACTTTCTCAGGGGGACTTTTCCCTGATACAGCTCCACTGCCCTCTACGGAAGCAGTGTCACATTGGCACAGTTACACATTTACACATTTACCGTTTTACACTTGGTTTTACACATAACACTTCATCTCATTCACTTTCTCACTCACATGAATACCTCTGTTTTTTTTTTCCTAACATGGTACTACAGAATTTCAAGGTTTAACACACAGTAAACACACTAATCATGCTGGGTTTAAACAAAATCTAATCACATTACGATCATATGCACGAATTATCACATTTCACATGAAAAACACATAACTTTTATTTACTGATCCAAATGACTTGAAATTTTAACCACATGCTGTTTTCGGGTTCAAGGTCATACCCTCAAATTTTTAGATTTTTCTGAGCTAATTAGAATTTACAGAAAATAAAACGCATAATTAGCATGCTATTAACAACTTAGGTTAACATGGGTCTAACACATTTTGCAAATTAGCCACTTGCTGCAACGACCCACTTTCACCCAATACGGTTATACCAACCCACGTCGGATGAGAGCAAGCCGCTGCAGGGGAGAATTCCCCAACAAGTAACAAATGAGCTGAGATATACACAAATAGAGTCGAATAAATGCAACGGAATTTAAATAAATCTGATTCCATCAACTTTTAAATCCACATACCACAGTCCGTATAGTTCAATAAGAAATAACATGAGAGCAAAATGTTCCAAATACATAGCCGACTCCAAGTACATGTGAACAAAAATTCAAACTTCAATTATAGCATTACATACTTATGAAATACAAATTACAAGTCTTCAATCACTTAGTCCAACTTCACTTCAATCTTGCTAGCTTCTCCGCTGCTGATTTCCTGAAACGTTAGCAAGAGTGAGTCTACACAATAGACTCAGCAAGTAACTTAAGATTCAATACATACATGCTTTTTACCAATTAACACAATAAAATTTCAGCAGTTAAATCATACATGAGCATGCTATAACCTAAACAAATTCCATTAAACAATTATCTAAGCAAATGTAACTAAAATCTAAACAAGATCACTAACATCATAGTGTCATTAACATGAGTAAAATACACATTCACACGTTTTCATACTTCATCCAAGTCATTGTAAAGTTGCACAGCTAAATCATGGAAACATATACAAGATAGGTAGCACTCCTAGCATGATTTCTAACTCACTTCCCATGCAATCATAACAATTTTCTTCACATTTAGCTTGCTGATTTTATACAAATTTTATCACATCCATAATACCTTTGCATAAGGGTCACTTTTAACTATACAACATGATACTAAACACATGTGCACCCAATCATTCAAATTCCATGAATATGAAAGCATATACTTACATTTTGGTACTAATGGTAACATCACTTTTGGCAATTGACAATTTATACATAAACACATACACACACATTGTACACATCCATAAACAATTTATCAATTAACAACATTGTCATTTACACTTATACTATTTTCTCATTACACACAACCATATGATAAACCTTGGCTTTCACATACACTCACTTTTGGTTTTATCACACAACACTTACACACATTTCCCATTGTTTCCTCTTTCACATTCACACACTTCTTATCATTTCACTTTTGCACATCACATGTGCCACATTTACACATATTTTGCACATTCCTTGTGCTATGAACACATATCACTTTTCACGTCACACTTATACTTATTTTCACTTAATGCCAAGACACAGCCCAAACCACCATTAGACGTCACATAACACCCACACATTCGCATTCACTTACTTAATCACCAGCACAGTGATAAGTCTTAGTCTCTGCAGAAACCGGGGAAAGCCCTTCCCACCATTACCAGTGGAACTTGTCCACCTCCAGGATTTTACAAGACCCTTTGCCAGGGTGTACACTTTATCAAGACCCTTTCCTAGGGTATCACATAACACATTGAGCTTTCCCGTAGGGGCACCACTACAGTACATCTCCAAGCATCTAAGGTGGCAGTGTCTTATGGGCATATTTGTTTATCTTGTCACATTAACCATTTTACACACTTATACCACTTGTTTTCTCATGTCTCATGCACACACTCATACATAATTCACACACACATAAGTCATCATTCACTGATTTTAACATCACTGTTTCAACTTCCAAATAATCATAATATAGATTTAATCATACTGAAATTCACTGAATCACATCAAATCACAATTAACATGCTCACATAGTCGTTTTTCTCATTAAAAATCCATAACGATACTTACTGTATCAAAACAAACTGAGATTTTAACCACAGACACATTTCAGGTTTATAATCACACACGCAAATTTTCATATTTTTCTGAACCATATTACATTTACAGAAATTAAAACATGCAATCTCATGCCGTTCGTAATTTGATTTAACATGGAACATAACATGAACATCGGGTTTAATAGTTCACAGTCCTGATCCTAACATATTTGTCATCACAAAATTTTCCTCGGATTTATTGCACAATACACAATTTAACGTAATTTTTACAATTTCTATGCATGTCTTTCATTTTCAAAACAGAAATTCCAGTAAATCCCACAGTCATGGAAAAATTCTCAAAATTTCAAGGCATGGACTGATACATATGCACATGGTATAGAAAAATTTATGGCATTTAATTCCGCAGGAATTAGGTAGACAATAGACGAACATGCATATCCATCTTTTTACAACATGTATTTCAATAATCTAAAATTCATGCCATCCACAGAAAAATACAGAAATTTCCACACACATCACATTATCTATTTTACATAGCATATAAATTTTTACACTATATCCTCGTTGCGAAAACATATCGAAAATACTCATCTACCAGGAAGAACAGCTCACTGTTCTATCCTGAAGAACTTGGTGGCAGCCTCTGGCCGTTCAAGGTTTTGACGGCACGATCGCTGGACGCCGATGGGAGATCTTGGCGTCAATGGCATTGACGCCAAGTTCCTGTCTGTGCGACAGCACAGACCGAACCCCAAATACTCAGTGAAAAGGAGGGTCTAGGACATGATTTAAAATCCATAAAAATTACTGGGACCTAGGGAACATGTATGGGATTGAGATCTATGGGTTACTTGCCTCTGAATAAATCTCCAAACAGATCTAATGGCCGGAGAAGCTCTCCTTGGGCAGTGCCAAGAAGCCTCCAAAACTCCTTGGCTCCAGGTTCTAGGGGGTTGTAGGCCGCAGTCCAGCACCGGGGAAGCCTTCTCCTACGTATGGTCTTTCTCCTTGTCGTAGAAGATCACCAGGAAACGCCTCCAGTCGCCGGATCCAAGCCCTCCAAGGTCAGTCCTTCCTCTCTTTCCCTACTAGGGTTTCCTTTCTAGTAAAGAGCCAAGAGAGCTCTCTAGGTTGCCAAAGGGGTGTGTTTCATAAACTAGGGGACAAGAGGGGCTCGTATAGGGCTGAAGGGACATGAAAGGGCCGATGGGAAGACATCTTCCCAATCAGAAGCCTGGCCCAATGGGTGTTCTCTGCGCTCTGTTGCACACAGAAAATTAGGGATATTGGCGTCCACATCCATGGACGGCTACATTAGGGTTGGCGTCAGTCGATATGGATGATGACATATCATGGGCGTCCATCCATGTTGACGCCAAGACACTCTTCTGCCAGAACTTAAAATCATGCAGAACCAAGCTTAATCCACACATATATACACATGAAACCTATGTAGTATAGTGTAAACACCACTACACCATGTAACCATCCAATATTTACTACTAATCCTACACATACATACATAGGTACATCAAGATAATAACACGTACATGAATATCTTCAAACGCATACAATGTATATATATATATAATATATATATATATATATATATATTATATATATATATATACGTACACTCAACATGATTCAACACACCAAGAACTGTGTTTAATACGTATACACATACAATGTATAAGTATAATATGTATATTACTACACCGTGCAATCCATAACATTTATACCTGGGCATACACATGCATATATAAGTACACTAAGATAAGATGTACGTAGATATCTACCTATGCGTACATGAGGTTTTACATAAGCGTGACTCAATCACGCGGCAAAATAAAATGACAAGAATTGCGAGGCTTCACAATCATTAGGAGGCAATATGAATTAAGTTAGCTAGGAATAATCTATTCAATAAAGTAGTTCTTGCTTGCACTCCATACGTACATGCAATGTACGAAGTACAATGTACACATTAACCACACCATGCACTGAACAACATTTACAACTAAATATACCCATGCATACCTAAGTATACCAAGGTGTTACATATGTAAAATTAGGTATACAATATCCATGAAAAGGTAATATAAGGTACACTTCAGTATTTAGATGGTACTTGCATAATATTTGAATAGATACTTTATACACAAATTGGCCAATTACTTATATTCACATATATAACACACATCCTCGCGTATACACATGCAAGATTTATATCTATAATATGCATCATCTTCATGCATGCCATTTATGCAAAAATAAGTAAACATCATATACATAAAACAAAAGTGGGAAAAAGAAAATTCGGGGCCTTACACTTGCTGTTTAAACATAAGCTATTAACATATGCATGAATTGAGAATACAAAATTTCCCTAAGTCATACATCTATGGATTGAACACTACAAATCATTCTTGCATGCTTTCATTTTATTCTACCGAATCGGATTTTATTAGCGCGTTACACAAGCATGGATAATTCACTAAAATTACAGACACATACTGACTCACTAACCTTCATGATCAGACCTAAACCAAGGCCTTCATACACATTCTAATCAGGAAAACTAAATTTGTAAAAATCAACAATTCATGCTCACAAGTTTAAGGAATACCATTTCCCACATCCACCAACACACACCACATTCATCCCCACACCACAATTAACAATATACATAGAGTATAAGGATTACCATATATCCTCATCACGGAAATCATATCGAAATTAAAGTAGAAGAAGGACAGAACAGTTCACTGTTCTGTCCTGAGGAACTAGGCGGCGGTCTCTGGCCGCTGACTCAGGGTCAGCGGCATGGTCGATGGACGCCAAGCATGATCTGGGCGTCCAGGGACCTTGCCGTCGAACTAGGTCTGTGCAGAAACACAGACCCGAGCTCTGAATCTTGGGTGAATAGGAGGGACTAGGACTCGAGGAAAAATCCATAAAAATCACAAAACCAACCTAGACACATAAGGGAACATCAGGGATAGGTCTTGCCTTTAGAAATTTCCTCCAAGGGATCTAGGGCTCGGTGAAGACCTCCTTGGGGTTCCAAGAAAGTTGCAGAACCCCCTCCAAACGATCTCTCCTCCGGGCTCCTGGATGATCTCCACGCCGAGGGGATGTCGGGGAAGCCTCCTCATTGGTCCAGCAACCTCCTTGCAGCAGGGGGACGCCGGATCAAGGTCCAGGGATGTGGATTTTTGGGTGGCAAAATGGGTTTTCTCTCAGACTTGCTCCTAGGGTTTTTCTTTCTCCTTTCTCCTCTTGCAAGGGTGAAGGGAAGAGTGGGAGAGTCCAATTCGGGTTTAGACAATAAGGAGGGTCTCTCTCCCACTCACTAGGGTGATGGGACACCCTCAGGGCCATTGGGGAACATCCCCCCAATGGTGGCCATGCCTTGTTGCAGAAGCTTGCAGCTCTGCTGCGCATGCAGGTCAGAGAAATTGGCGTCCACATCTCTGGACGCCCGGATAAGTGTTGGCGTCCAGGTCTGGACGCTGACACCACCTAAACGGCCTGGGCTTGACGCCAAGGTGGCCTTCGGCCAGAACTCTAAATTATGCAGAAAACCATACATACCATGCATATATACATGCAATATACATACGGTATTGTATCCATACTCTAAACACATGTACACGTAATTATACTAATTAATGCGTACGTAAATGGACATACATACACAAGTACAAACATACACACATAATGCGAATAATGTGACGGAAATTAGAGGGCCTTACACTTGGAGTTTCAGGTTGGTGATCATGTATTCTTGAAAGTGTCACCAGGACGTGGGATCAGGCGGTTTGGCATTAAAGGCAAGTTGTCACCAAGGTTCGTCGGGCCTTTCGAAATCTTCGAGAGAGTCGGAAGGTTGCATACCGTCTGGCATTACCACACAAATGGATAGAATACACAATGTGTTCCATATATCCATGTTGAAGAAGTATGTACGAGATCCGTATCATGTTATAGAATATGAACTTCTGGAGTTCAACAAAGACGGAACCTATCAAGAAAGGCCAATTAAGATCGTGGACTGAGAATTGCGTCAACTAAGGAACAAGGTCATCCCATACTAGTAAGAGTGAGATGGAATCACCGCAGAGAAGAGGATGAGACGTGGGGAAAGAGGAAGCTATGCGCAAAAGATATTCGGAGCTATTCGCAAGCAAGTACACCTCGCTTGTACAATAAATTACTATCCATGAATTTGGAGACCAAATTCTCTTAGTGGGGGAGGGTGTAGCATCCTGGAAAATTAATTACATAAAAATTCAAATAAATGGGAATAAATAATTTCCATAATATCAAAATATTTAAAACATACGTACCATTATCGTATGTGCAAGAACACATCGGAAGATTCCGTGAAAATTATAAATCACCCCAAACATTATTTTAAATGTTACACGAAGAAATTTATGCAACGAAAAATCTGATTGACCAAGTGTACATCACATTGCAATAAATTATCCAAATTAGGAAACTAGGTCAGAAAACCGTTAACACGGAAATGCGACACGACCATAAATTAAATAAAAATGGGAGAGACTTCCAACATTATATATTGATGACCATTATCGATATGGGCCAATGGATCACTTTTTGTCCAAAAATCAAACGAAATAGAAAAATGCATGGAAATTCGTAACCCTAAATAAGCTGAAATTAGATAGAGGCAATTAGGGTAAAAAATTGAAGGCAATAATGCTCTCTTGGCAACCCAAATTCGTGCCTAGCCATCCATGGAGGTTGCTTGATGGCCAAGACTGTCCAATGGAGGAAGAGATCTTCAAATATGGAAAGACACAAGCTAAAACCGCAACTCTCCTTTCTTGTTGCATTATGACTTCCAAAAGCCTAGATGCTTAAATACTCTCCACCAAACCCTTGGGGACTAGTTTACATCTTGTTGGGGTCGTGTGGAGGAGCTCTTGGCGGCTAGGGAGCAGGAGAACGAGCACACCAAGCCCATCTTCTTCCATCGCGTCTGCTTCAGGCCTGCACAAACCGTCCACTTGGAGTCGACCAAAGGTAGGTCAAACCTAAATCCCATTGTGCAAGGCTTATACCCCTGGAAAGAGGGTCAAGTCTACTTCCTAACCCAACTAGAATGCACAATTTCATGCAGTATACTCAAAGTACTAGGCGTTCTTCAAACAGTGGTCGGAACAAGGATTTCTGAAGAATGAAATTCCTCAAACCAGAAGGTAGGTTTTCTCGGGCCAAACTCTAACAAATCTTATATCAATGTGTAGAGCATCAAGTCTAGTTTCATTCCCAATTGGTTCGTCTAATTCCAATGAGTATATCTTGAGTTATAGTCGTTTGCCATAGTCGCAATGATAGGGACTTTTTACGTTCATGTTGATTTATCACGCATTCTGAGGTTGTTTTAAATTATTTAAAAATCATAGTTCTCTTCTACTCCATGTTCCCTACAACTTTACTGTTGAGACTTTTGTCCCAAGAGCCCTAGTTTAGAAGATATAAACGTTGCATGGACCGAGCACCAGTTTCCTGCATGTTTCGACGTTTTCGGTTTGATCCCTGAACCGCGTTCGGTTCAGGCGACGCATTTCAAGCGTCTAGAATCGTATCGCTTGTGGCCGACGTGATTCAGTGAATGTGACTATCTGGTACGATGCGATTCTCGCACTGACCAGTCAACGGCGCATGTGGGTCTTCGCGCCGCCTGGGAATCGGAGCCTGTCTGAACTGCGGCGGTATGCCCCGATGCGTTCTGGCAGTTTCCCACCCAAGGTTTTATTAAATGATTTTCCTTAACACACCATCCCCCGATGCGCCCCGATGTTCAAGCATGAACACGACCACCAAGGTGGACGCGATTTGAGTCTTCACTATTTCGCTTGTTTTCACTGTGCACTGCGTTTTGAAGTACGTCCACTATGTAGGACGTGTATTTACAAGCTTAACCGAGGTATGTTTAACATGGTGTCCAGTGTGTAATTGACTTATCTTGGGTCAATCATTACATGATGTCTGTTTAGTGGCTTAAATTTATTAACCCATTTAAAAGCTATAATTACACGAATGTTATTCTAATTGCTTTCTAATGGTGTGACCATTCATGTAACTTGTGATTCACTCTTCCTATTGTTCTACATGTTTAAATGATAATTGTTATCTTAAAATCTTGTAAACCATGATTAGTTAAAGTGCATAGTTTTATTCCCATGTTATCATGTTAAGTGCTTTCCGCGAGTTTGAAACCAGTGGATTGTGGATTGAGATGCGTACATCACTACACACTTGCACATCTAGGAAGCCCTTTCTGAGGATTTGGAAGCTCTCTATCGGTCATTCCGTATCGGTAGACAAGTGACCTTTTCTCTAAGACCTCCGTAAATCTCCGTACTTCATGGATTCCCTCATGGAGACCGAGTTGGTTGTACCATTGAAGTTCCCTAGAGATAGCATGCACTTCCTCTCTCATCTTGTTCTTTGAGTGTGATTTACAATCTAGACTCAAGCCATTATGTAAAGTGAACTAAAGTATAAATCGTACTGTTATGCTGCCAAATTTATCTCTGACCATTGTTATCGTGAAATCATGTTCAATTTACTTATTACTTAATTCTCATCATCATTATGAACATGACATGACACATGCTTACATCTTGAAACTCTCATTGGTCATTATTAATGACTGTGGGTATCTACATTTAAATTGAAATGAGATGCTTACCGAGCACGGCGAGTGTCCAAGGGCTCCAGTCTAGCCCCAATGACGGAGAGTCATAAATATACTGTTAACCATGGGGTATAATGATTACTGGCGTTGCATCTGCGCTGGGAGTACTTGTGTGTGAATGATAGATACAATAACCACTTACGTGTCCTTGTGTGCATTTCAAGGTGGATCTTTCCTTGGTGTAAATTAGTGTTTCGTGCCTGATTAGTGTTACATGATCGTGCTCGTGCGTTCTTGCTTGCTTGCGTGATATAGCCATCCTGCATTTATTGTAATTAGTGATATCTTGCATCTTTGAAAGCTATTGACATCAAGTGAAAATCTTGCTTGCTTGTACAAAGTGATCTATTGCTAGTTCTATCTTGTTATATCATTCTAAATCTTGCTCTATCATGATCACTCTATCTAGCTTGTTTCATATTTTAATGAGTTTTATTCGTACAGCATATCATGACATTCACGTGCGTACCTAGTTCTAAATTGCTAATCACTTATATCGTTGCCCACACATTGAGATATAAATCTTACTGGGCTAGTTTGCTCATCCCCTACTTTTAACCATTCTAGGTGATTATGAAAATCAAGAGGAGGAGCAAGTCGAGGATGGAATGCGTCCGAGTGATGAGCGTTCCAACAATGAGTCTAGTTATAGTAGTTTGTTTTGAGTGTTAGTTTCATGTAGTAGGAAGTGAGGTATTATGTAATTTGTTTATTGAGTCTTAGTCCTGTATTAGTTTCCATTTGGAATACAATGAGTTGAGATTTGAATACAAGATTAGTCGAGTTCAATATTTGGGACCTATTCTGATGTTGTGTTGATACGCAATTAGTGCTTGCTAGCTAGAGGTTTATTTGCCGACTGTTCATGTCTCGGAATATCGACTCGAATTATATGAATTATTATCCACTGTGTAATTCTCGGGATGTGACAAACTATCTCATGGTTGCAATACTTTTAACACATATTCACTTCTCAATTTTATGGACAAGACAGAATATAATCATAGCATGTAACAATCACATGATCACATGGATGCATTCAATAAATCATTTACACTTAGAATAGATGTTCATATTCATAAGATTTTCATGTAGGTTAAACATTTTTAGGCCATTACATAACTATATGACATGATGTAACATAAGAACATGCATAAACTAGACTGGACAGTACATTAAAATAGTCTCGGGTCGGTCCTAAAATTGCGTCCTACACAGTAGACACTTTTCATAACACAGTGTGCGGTCAAACACGGCTAATGTGAAGAATGTAAATCATGACGGCTTACCTGGTTGCCTTTTACCTTGAATCACGATGGGATACCCCGTCGCGTTCATGAAAAGCATTAAAATATTAATATAAAAATTGGTGAAAATGTTTGGGCGGGAAAACATGTCGAATCGCGTCCGGGGTTCCTGCCGCGAATCAGACCAGTGCAGAAATCCACGCGCCGCGTAGTCCCACGCGGACAGTTGACTGGTCAGATCGAGAATCATGTCAGATCTCGTAGTCGCCTTTTAACTAATCGTGGCGGCCAAGGCCAACGCGATACCAAGCGCGGGAATTGCATCACCTGGTCCGGTCGCGATTCAAACCTCAAAACCAAAAACGTAGGAACAGGGTGTGATCTTCATGCAATGCCTATATCTCTCTATCTACTGACATTTAGACAAAACTCTCAACATGAAACATGACGAGGACAACTAGTAGGAGAACTTTCATGTTTTGGGTTGGGTCTAATGCGGTCTCAATTTGCATGAAACATATGAAGAACAGGAAAAGCCCTAACAGTACGCGACTTAGGGAAAACACTTAATACGACTCATATACTCCATGAAAATTAGGGAAATCACTTGAAAATCAAACTAGGCTTGATGCTCTATCCATAGGTATGTGCAACTTAGATGTTCAGCTCGAGATCACCTACCTTTTGGGTTGAAGAAGTCTCGTTCTCCAGAAAAGCCCTTGTTCAGACCACTTGGAGGAGAATGCATATACACCCGATCTATTGAATGAAAAATATGCAAACCAGTGCCATTAGAAGCTAGACTCGACCTCTTTCTAGGGGTATAAGTCTTGCAAGGTTTAGTTAGGGTTTGCTTACCTTTGGTCGACTCCAAGAAGAGCTTTCTGCACAGGTTGATGCAAAACGCAGCAGCAGAGAAGAAGCTCTGAGTTGGGGCGCAGTTTCCTCCCTTTGGGTGCTCAAGAATAGCCTCCCACGACCCCAACAATGTGTATTTTCATCCCCTAGGGTTTCATGGCATGTATATATGCTTCTATTGTGTTTTAGAAGTCCCATTGGGTGAAGGAAAGGCAAGGTGCGGTTTTGGCCTTCCACCTTCCACATTTTGATGATTTCTCACCCCAATAGAGTGTGTAAGGCTTTAGGAAACCTCCCACTATTGTTATCCATGACATTGGGTTGCCAAGAAAGCCTAATTGTCTTGGGATTTGCCCTAATTACCTCCTTCTATTTTCAGCTCAATTAGAGTTACGAATTTCCATGTATTTTTCTTGCTTCATTTTATTCTTGGGCCAAAGGTGTTCCATTAGCCCAATTCTGATAATGGGTCATCAATACATGATGTTGGAAGTCTCTCCAACATGTTTATTAATTTGGGATCATGTTATATTTCTGTGTTAACGGTTTTTCCGACTTAGTATCCTAATTTAGATAATTAGTCACATTGTGACATACACTTGGCCAATCAGATTTTTGTTGCATGAATTTATTGTGGAACACTTAGTAATAATGTTTGGGGTTGATTATAATTTTTACAGAATTTTTCAATATGTTCTTGCACGTACGATAGTGGTACGTACGTTCTACCATTCTGATAATACGGAAATTATTTATTTTCATTTATTTATAATTTTTAAATCACTGACTTTCCGGTGTGCTACACATTCTAATAATGGGCTATCAATCCATATTGTTTAAAGTCCCCCCATCATTTTTAATTTGGTTTATGATCACATTTTATACACATGATAATGGATTTTCCAACTTATTTCTTAATTACGATAATAAGTCACAATAACTCTTAAACCTACCCCAAATGATTTTATTGACCCAAATTTTGATGAATCATTAGATGATATTATTTGAAGTCCATCTATGGTTTTTATTTAATTTTCTGACTCATCTAAGTATGTGTGAAATGTATTTCCCGACTTATTCCCTGATTACAATACTCCGTCGCAAAACGCCTTAAACTTGGACCATCCGATTTTCTTTGCATGAATTTTTTCATGAGTCATTAGGGAGTATTATTTAGAATTGAGCTATGATTTCTATGGAATTTTCTAATGGGTTTTTGTATGTACGCTAATGGCACGTACGTTTTACTATTTCAATTTTATCGTTTTCAATTTATTTCATTGTTTTCAATTACTGAATTTTCGGGGTGTTACATCCTCCCCCACTTAAAAGAATTTGCTCCCCAAATTCATAAGTGTAGTAAAGTGAACCAGGTAATTGGGTTTCCTGATTTGGTTTTTCCTTGGATCAACGTATAACCCACAAACACCGCACCTGTAGTCGGTAGAGTTCTACCTATCCATTTAGCTATCCTTTGGGAGCCCGATCTGGTACGGGGTTTACGAGTCCGTTATAAGTGCAGTGGTTGGTCAAATCTCCAATCATCTCCCTTACTTAAGATTAATGTACTAGCAAGAAGATCATCATAAGACAAATCTAAGATTTCGTAAGGATAGCACATTCCATCATACCTTCTCCTAGGGAGTTCTGCCTGGATCACGGTGTTTAGATTCCCTTAACGCTTCGGCACTCCTTGTCTCCCTTTGGTCTGGTCCTTCAGCATGGGGCAATTGGGATTCGGTGTTCATGACTCCCACATCGTAGGCAAGCACCCATTTTCTTCCAACATGCATCCTCTCGATGTCCTGGCTTATCGCAGAATTTGCAATTCTCCCCGATGGGTTCCACTTCCACCTTGATCTTCTTATCTTACTTGCGTTGTTTCCCTCATTTGGTCTCTTGTTTTCATTGTGGTTGGAGTGAGGGGTTCTAGTAGTGTTGAATGCTCCCTTGCTCACTATGCTGCTCCTAATGTTTTCGGCTATGGATAGTGAGTCTTTAAGTAGTAAAGCCTTTCTAACCATCTCTGGATATGTCTGCAGATCCATTGGTCCCAATTGGGTGATGTACTAAGGTTTGAATCTTGTTAGAAATTGTTTGGCCTTTAACAAGTGTGGGGCGTAACGAGCCAGCTTAGAGAACTGGGCCTCATATTTAGCTACAGAAAGACTCTGTTGCTTCAAATTGGTGAACTCCACCGCCTTTCGTTCTTGTACCCTATCAGAGAAGTACTTGTTGTTAAAGTACTCCTTAAACTATTCTCAGGTTGCCTGGGCATCTCCTAGTGTAGCTTCAATGGACTCCCACTAGGTACATGCTTTACGCTCTAGCTGATAAGTAGCTAAAGTAACCTTATTCTCATCGGTGCATCCCATCATGCAGAACACATGCTCTAATTCTTTGAGCCAGTGCTCAACCTCGTCCGGGTCTGTGCTACCCCCGAACCTAGGTGGGTTCATGCTTCGGAAGTTCCTGTGGAGATCTCCTGAGTTTCAGCTCTACCCTGAGGCTTGAAGTAATGCCCGGTCAGTGTGTTGATTGTCTGTTGCAAATCTCGCTCACGTGCAACGACCATTGCAATCCTTCAAAATAACCACATTATGTTCATTAGATGTCAACTTTATCACATCTTAATTCTAACTAAGTGACTTAGCCCATGTTTCTACCCTAATCTCACTATGGTTTTGACATGTTGACACATGGGGTTTAGTTTTGACTAAGCCTAACAATTTTTGTTTGCCTAGAACTTAATGGAAAGCCTAGGCTCTGATACCAACTGTCATGCCCCGACATTTAGCAGCGGAAAATAAATGTCGAGAGCGTGAACGATACAAGTGTACGTATCACAGTCGAGTAATTCAGAGTAACAACTAAGTATAACACAAGATATGAGACAATAATATTGCCAGCCAAATAACCTTTATTTCATTTCATCAACTAGTTTAAACACCTTACATCATCAGAGCCAGACACAGGGCCCAATATTGTATCTCAATTACATATGACATCAAATGAAATAACCTATCTATTACAGACTCTATGAACTCTAACTTCAATGGCTGACGTGCTAAGTAGACTGGTATGCTTGAGCAGCTCATCACTCGTCCCCAGTCCCATCATTCTCTAGTTCCTCATATTCATCACCTGAAAATATTAAGGAAAGCAGGTGTGAGCACACTAGCGCCCAGTAGGATTTACATCTCATGGTGCGGGCATGCTTTACGTAATTAACATGTTAACATTGGCAATACTATCACGCAATGCTCATGACAATAACGATAGTGACAAATCCAAACTATAACATGTACGAGGATGGTTCAATAACAATTCTCATGTAGGACGGAACGATTATCAATGAGAAGGATGACAGTTGATCACTTGACATATAAGGAAAAATTCAATAGCATGTAGCATGTGCAATAGATTTCTCAAGTTGAATTCCATAGAATTCCAATGGACAATGACATGAGGGATTCAATAACAATGACATGTAGGATTCAATAACAAAGGCATGTAGGATTCAATAACAATGACATGTAGAATAGGATTGGCCATTTCATATATAACAGTTCAATTAATCAATCAATCAATCAATTAATCAATCATTGAATAACAATTTGGAAATTACCCAGATTAATCTTGCATTCAATTAGGTGATTGTCAGACACCTCGTTGGGTTATATACCCTCGCGATTAAGTATTTCGGGTGCTCATCCCAGGACCAAACAGGGCCTATTTGCACAGGCATAGTTGTGAACTAAGTTCCAATAGTTTTTTTATAATTCCATTCATTCATTTATGGCCACATGAATTTCCAAGTAATGGACAATGATGAACTAATGATCATGTCAATGATGATAGAGAACAATGCAAGGGGACATTATCCAGATTAATTTGGCATCATAACAGCTTATTCTCATTAGTTCAATCTTTACATTTAACGAATTTGTTTCAATGTTATCAAATCACTATCACGAGAAGTAGATAAGAATAGAGGTGCATTCTATCTTCCAAGTACTTCATTGGTACAACGAACTCGATCTTCATGAGGGAATCCATGAAGTACGGAGATTTACAGAGGTCTTAGAGAAAAGGTCGCTAGTCTATCGATACGGAATGACCGACAGAGAGCTTCCAATTCCCCAGAAGGGCTGCCTATATGTGCAAAGTGAAGTGTAGAGTGTGTCCCAATCCACAATCCACCGGTTAAACATTACGGAAAACAATTAAAAAACATGTATGACATGTATGCAATGCAAACTATCTCATGGTTGCAGTACTTTTAACACATATTCACTTCCCAATTTTATGGACAAGACAGAATATAATCATGGCATGTAACAATCACATGATCACATGGATGCATTCAATAAATCATTTACACTTAGAATAGATATTCATATTCATAAGATTTTCATGTAGGTTAAACATTTTTAGGCCATTGCATAACTATATGACATGATGTAACATAAGAACATGCATAAACTAGACTGGACAATACATTAAAACAGTCTCAGGTCGGTCCTGAAATCGCGTCCTACACAGTAGACGCTTTTCATAACACAGTGTATGGTCAAACACGGCTAACTGTGAAGAATGTAAATCGCGACGGCTTACCTGGTCACCTTTTACCTTGAATCGTGATGGGATACCCCGTCGTTGTCATGAAAAGTATTAAAATATTAATATAAAAATTGGTGAAAATGTTTGGGCGGGAAAACATGTCGAATCGCGTCGGGGGTTCCCGCCGCGAATTAGACCAGACAAGAAATCCCGCGCCGCGTAGTCCCACGCGGACAGTTGACTGGTCAGATCGAGAATCATGTCAGATCTCGCAGTCGCCTTTTAACTAATTGTGGTGGCCAAGGCCAACGTGATACCAAGCGCGGAATTGCGTCGCCTGGTTCGATCGCGATTCAAACTCAAAACTGAAAACGTAGGAACAGGGTGTGATCTTCATGCAATGCCTATATCTCTCTATCTACTGACATTTAGATAAAACTCTCAACATGAAACATGACGAGGACAACTAGTAGGAGAACTTTCATGTTTTGGGTTGGGTCTAATGCAGTCTCGATTCGCATGAAACATTTGAAGAATAGGAAAAGCCTTAACAGTACGCGACTTAGGAAAAACGCTTAATACGACTCATATACTCCATGAAAATAGGAAATCACTTGAAAATCAACTAGGCTTGATTCTCTATCCATAGGTATATGCAACTTAGATGTTCAGCTCGAGATCACCTACCTTTTGGGTTGAAGAAGTCTCGTTCTCCCAAAAAGCCTTGTTCAGACACTTGGAGGAGAATGCATAATACACTCGATCTGTTGAATGAAAAATAGGCAAAACTGTGCCATTAGAAGCTAGACTCGACCCTCTTTCCAGGGTATAAGTCTTGCAAGGTTTGGTTAGGGTTGGCTTACCTTTGGTCGACTCCAAGAAGAGCTTTCTGCACAGGTTGAGCAAAACGCAGCAGAGAAGAAGCTCGAGTTGGGGCAGTTTCCTCTCCTTTGGGTGCTCAAGAACAGCCTCCCACGACCCCAAAAATGTGTATTTTCATCCCCTAGGGTTTCATGGCATGTATATATGCATCTAGTGTGTTTTAGAAGTCCCATTGGGTGAAGGAAGGCATGGTGCAGTTTGGGCCTTCCACATTTTGATGATTCTCACCCCAATAGAGTGTGTAAGGCTTTAGAAAACCTCCCACTATGGTTAGCCACGAAATTGGGTTGCCAAGAAAGCCTAATTGTCTTGGGATTTGCCTAATTACCTCCTTCTATTTTCAGCTCAATTAGAGTACGAATTTCCATGTATTTTTCTTGCTTCATTTTATTCTTGGGCCAAAGGTGTTCCATTAGCCCAATTCGATAATGGGTCATCAATACATGATGTTGGAATTCTCTCCAACATGTTTATTTAATTTGAGATCATGTTATATTTCCGTGTTAATGGTTTTTCCGACTTAGTTTCCTAATTTGAAAATTAGTCACATTGTGACGTACACTTGGCCAATCGGATTTTTTGTTGCACGAATTTCTTTGAGAAACATTAGTAATAATGTTTGGGGTTGATTTATAATTTTACTTACAAATTTTTCGATATGTTCTTACACGTACGATAGTGGTACGTACGTTCTACCATTCCGATAATACAGAAATTATTTCTTTCCATTTATTTATAATTTTTAAATCACTGACTTTCGGTGTGCTACACTATTCTGATAATGGGCTATCAATCCATGTTGGTTAAGTCCACCCATCATTTTTAATTTGGTTTATGATCACATTTTATACACATGATAATGGATTTTCCAACTTATTTCTTAATTACGATAATAAGTCACAATAACTCTTAAACCTACCCCAAATGATTTTATTGACCCAAATTTCTTGATGAATCATTAGATGATATTATTTGAAGTCCATCTATGGGTTTATTTAATTTTCTGACTCATCTAAGTATGTGTGAAATTTATTTTTCGACTTATTCCCTGATTACAATACTCCGTCTCAAAATGCCTTAAACTTGGACCATCCGATTTTTCTTTGCACGAATTTTTCGGGGTCATTAGGGAGTATTATTTAGAATTGAGCTATGATTTTTATGGAATTTTCTAATGGGTTTTTGTATGTACGCTAATAGCACGTATGTTTTTGCTATTTCAATTTTATCGTTTTCAATTTATTTCATTGTTTTCAATTACTGAATTTCCGGGGTGTTACATCCTCCCCCACTTAAAAGAATTTGCTCCCCAAATTCATAAGTGTAGTAAAGTGAACCAGGTAATTGGGTTTCCTGATTTGGTTTAATTCCTTGGATCAACGTATAACCCACAAACACCGCACCTGTAGTCGGTAGAGTTCTACCTATCCATTTAGCTATCCTTTGGGAGCCCGGTCTTGGTACGGGGTTTACGAGTCCGTTATAAGTGCAGTGGTTGGTCAAATCTCCAATCATCTCCCTTACTTAAGATTAATGTACTAGCAAGAAGATCCATAAGACAAATCTAAGATTTAGTAAGGATAGCACATTCCATCATACCTTCTCCTGTAGGGAGTTCTGCCTGGATCACGACGTTTAGATTCCCTTGACGCTTCGGCACTCCTTGTCTCCCTTTGGTCTGGTCCTTCAGCATGGGGCAATTAGGAATCGATGTTCATGACTCCCACATCGTAGGCAAGTGCCCATTTTCTTCCAACATGCATCCTCTCGATGTCTTGGCTTATCGCAGAATTTGCAATTCTTCCGATGGGTTCCACTTCCACCTTGATCTTCTTATCTTACTTGCGTTGTTTCCCTCATTTGGTCTCTTGTTTTCATTTGGTTGGAGTGAGGGGTTCTAGTAGTGTTGAATGCTCCCTTGCTCACTATGCTGCTCCTAATGTTTTCGACTATGGTTAGTGAGTCCTTAAGTAGTAAAGCCTTTCTAACCATCTCTGGATATGTCTGCAGATCCATTGGTCCCAATTGGGTGATGTACTGAGGTTTGAATTCGTTTAGATATCATTTGGCCTTTAACAGTTCAGTTTGGACCAAGTGTGGGGCATAACGAGCCAACTTAGAGAACTGGGCCTCATATTTAGCTACGGAAAGACTTTGTTGCTTCAAATTGGTGAACTCCACCACCTTCCGTTCTTGTACCCTATCAGAGAAGTACTTGTTGTTAAAATACTCCTTAAACTGTTCTTAGGTTGCCTGGGCATCTCCTATTGTAGCTTCAATGGACTCCCACCAGGTACGTGCTTTACGCTCTAGATGATAAGTAGCTAGAGTAACCTTATTCTCATCGGTGCATCCATCATGCAGAACGCATGCTCTATTCTTTGAGCTAGTGCTCAGCCTCGTCTGAGTCTGTGTACCCCCGAACCTAGGTGGGTTCATGCTTCGTAAGTTCCTGTGGAGATCTCCCTGAGTTTCAACTCTACCCTGAGTGGCTTGAAGTAATGCCTGGGTCAGTGTGTTGATTATCGTTGCAAATCTCGCTCACGTGCAGCGGCCATTGCAATCCTTCAAAATAACCACATTATGTTCATTAGATGTCAACTTTATCACATCTTAATTCTAACTAAGTGACTTAGCCATGTTCTACCCTAATCTCACTGTTGGTTTTGACATGTTGATACATGGGGTTTAGTTTTGACTAAGCCTAACAATTCCTGTTTGCCTAGAACTTAAGGGGAAGCCTAGGCTCTGATACCAACTGTCATGCCCCAACATTTAGTAGCGGAAAATAACGTCGAGAGTGTGAGCGATACAAAGTACGTATCACAGTCGAGTAATTCAGAGTAACAGCTAAGTATAACACAAGATATGAGACAATAATATTGCCAACCAAATAACCTTATTTCATTTCATCAACTAGTTTAAACACCTTACATCATGAGAGCCAGACATAGGCCCAATATTGTATCTCAATTACATATCACATCAAATAAAATAACATATCTATTACAGACTCTATGAACTCTAACTTCAATGGCTGAGGTGCTAAGTAGACTGGTATGGCTTGAGCAGTCATCACTCGTCCCCAGTCCCATCATTCTCTATTCCTCATATTCATCACCTGAAAATATTAAGGAAAGTAGGTGTGAGCACACTAGCGCCCAGTAGGATTTACATCTCATGGTGCGGGCATGCTTTACGTAATTAACATGTTAACATTGGCAATACTATCATGCAATACTCATGACAATAATGATAGTGACAAATCCAAACTATAACATGTACGAGGATGGTTCAATAACAATTCTCATGTAGGACGGAACGATTATCAATGAGAAGGATGACAGTTGATCACTTGACATATAGGGAAAAATTCAATAGCATGTAGCATGTGCAATAGATTTCTCAAGTTGAATTCTGTAGAATTCCAATGGACAATGACATGAGGGATTCAATAACAATGACATGTAGGATTCAATAACAAGACATGTAGGATTCAATAACAATGACATGTACAATAGGATTGGCCATTTCACATATAACAGTTCAATCAATCAATCAATCATTCAATAATAATTTGGAAATTACCAATCTTGCGTTCAATTAGGTGATTGTCGGACACCTCATTGGTTATATACCCTCGCGATTAAGTATTTCGGGTGCTCATCCCAGAACCAAACAGGGCCTATTTGCATCGGCATAGTTGTGAACCGAAGTTCCAATAGTTTCTGGTATTCCATTAATTCATTTATGGCCACATGAATTTCAAGTAATGGACAATGATGAACTAATGATCATGTCAATGATGATAGAGAACAATGCAAGGGGACATTATCCAGATTAATTTCGGCATCATAACAACTTATTCTCATTAGTTCAATCTTTACATTTAACGAATTGGTTTCAATGTTATCAAATCACTCCCACGAGAAGTAGCTAAGAATAGAAGTGCATTCTATCTTCCAAGTACTTCATTGGTACAACCAACTCGGTCTTCATGAGGGAATCCATGAAGTACAGAGATTTACGGAGGTCTTAGAGAAAAGGTCGCTAGTCTATCGATACGGAATGACCGACAGAGAGCTTCCAATTCCCCAAGAAGTGCTGCCTATATGTGCAAAGTGACGTGTAGAGCGTGTCTCAATCCACAATTCACCGGTTAAACATTATAGAAAACAATTAAAAAACATGTATGACATGTATGCAATGCAAATTATCTCATGGTTGCAGTACTTTTAAACATATTCACTTCTCAATTTTATGGACAAGACAGAATATAATCATGGCATGTAATAATCACATGATCACATGGATGCATTCAATAAATCATTTACACTTAGAATAGATGTTCATATTCATAAGATTTTCATGTAGGTTAAATATTTTAGGCCATTGCATAACTATATGACATGATGTAACATAAGAACATGCATAAACCAGACTGGACAGTACATTAAAACAGTTTCAGGTTGGTCCTGAAATCGCGTCCTACATAGTAGACGCTTTTCATAACATAGTGTATGGTCAAACACGGCTAACTGTGAAGAATGTAAATTGCGATGGCTTACCTGGTCGCCTTTTTACCTTGAATCGCGATGGGATACCCCGTCGCGTTCATGAAAAGTATTAAAATATTAATATAAAAAATGGCAAAAATGTTGGTCAGGAAAATATGTCGAATCGCGTCGAGGGTTCCCGCCACGAATCAGACCAAAGTAGAAATCCACGCGGTGCGTAGTCCCACGCTGACAGTTGATTGGTCAGACTGAGAATCACGTTGGATCTCACAGTCGCCTTTTAACTAATCACAGCGGCCAAGGCCGACGCGATACCAGGAGCTAGAATCGCGTCGCCTGGTCTGGTCGTGATTCAAACCTCAAAACAAAAAACGCAGGAGTAGGGTGTGATCTTCATGCAATGCCTATATCTCTCTATCTACTGACATTTAGACAAAACTCTCAACATGAAACATGACGAGGACAACTAGTAGGAGAACTTTCATGTTTTGGATTGGGTCTAATGCAGTCTCGATTCACGTGAAACACATGAAGAACAAGAAAAGCCCTAACAGTGCGTGACTTAGGAAAATGCTTAATACGATTCATATACTCCATGAAAATTAGGAAAATCACTTGCAAATCAAACTAGGCTTGATGCTCTATCTATAGGTATGTGCAACTTAGATGTTCAGCCCAAGATCACCTACCTTTTGGGTTGAAGAAGTCTTGTTCTCCAGAAAAGCCCTCGTTCAGACCACTTGGAGGAGAACGCTTAATACACCCGATCTATTGAATGAAAAATAGGCAAACCAGTGCCATTAGAAGCTATACTCGACCCTCTTTCTAGGGGTATAAGTCTTTCAAGGTTTTGTTAGGGTTTGGCGTACCTTTGGTCGACTCCAAGAAGAGCTTTCTGCATAGGTTGATGCAGAACGCAGTAGAGAAGAAGCTTCGAGTTGGGGTGGTTTCCTCCTCCTTTGGGTGCTCAAGAACAGCCTCCCATGACCCCAACAATGTGTATTTTCATCCCCTAGGGTTTCATGGCATGTATATATGCATCTAGTGTGCGTTAGAAGTCCCATTGGGTGAAGGAAAGGAAAGGTGCAGTTTTGGCCTTCCACCTTCCATATTTTGATGATTTCTCACCCCAATAAAGTGTGTGAGGCTTTAGGAAACCTCCCACCATGGTTAGCCATGAAATTGGGTTGCCAAGAAAGCCTAATTGCCTTGAGATTTGCCCTAATTACCTCCTTCTATTTTCAGCTCAATTAGAGTTACGAATTTCCGTGTATTTTTCTTGCTTCATTTTATTCTTAGGCCAAAGGTGTTCCATTGGCCCAATTCCGATAATGGGTCATCAATACATGATGTTGGAAGTCTCTCCAACATATTTATTTAATTTGGGATCATGTTATATTTCCGTGTTAACGGTTTTTCCAACTTAGTTTCCTAATTTAGATAATTAGTCACATTGTGACGTACACTTGGCCAATCGAATTTTTCGTTGCACAAATTTCTTTGTGGAACACTTAGGAATAATGTTTGGGGTTGATTTATAATTTTCACTGAATTTTCTGATGTGTTCTTGCATGTACGATAATGGTACGTACGTTCTACCATTCCGATAATACAGAAATTATTTCTTTCCATTTATTTACAATTTTTAAATCACTGACTTTCCGGGGTGCTACACCATTCTGATAATGGGCTATCAATCCATGTTATTTAAAGTTCACCATCATTTTTTAATTTGATTTATGATCACATTTTATACACATGATAATGAATTTCCAACTTATTTCTTAATTACGATAATAAGTCACAATAACTCTTAAACCTACCCCAATGATTTTTATTGACCCAAATGTTTTGATGAATCATTAGAGGATATATTTGAAGTCCATCTGTGCTTTTTATTTAATTTTCTAACTCATCTAAGTGTGTGTGAAATGATTTCCCGACTTATTCCCTGATTACAATACTCCGTCGTAAAACGCCTTAAACTTGGACCATCCCGATTTTCCTTTGCACGAATTTCTTTGTGGGTCATTGGGGAGTATCATTTAGAGTTGAGCTATGATTTCTACGGTGTTTTCTAATGGTTTTTTGTATGTACGCTAATGGCACGTATGTTTTTGCTATTTCAATTTTATCGTTTTCAATTTATTTCATTTTTCAATTACTGAATTTCTGGGGTGTTACAACTATATTTACGAGCAAGTAGGATTACCCACTGGAACAAATCCTTACACGATCTCTCTATCAAGAGCTAGAGTTGCTCACTGGCCCAGACCCCCAATTGTATATAGGATTTTCTTACCAACTTCTAAGATGCCTCTGCTTAGGCGGATGATGGCTACAATAAAATGTTCTAAAACCTTGACACACAAATCAGAAATAAATAAGAAAGATGAAGTGTTGTAGATCATGTGTGAGTCTTCTGCATGTCAATGATGGGAAGCTTTTGTTGCTGTAGATGTGGTTCTACTCTTTAACATTCTTGAGTTGTTGAGAAGAGATGAAGGAAAGCCATTGAGTTTGAATGTTGTAGATGCTTGAGACCTATAGCTTGCTTCCTCTCTTTCTTTTCTGTGTAGCTCACTATTTTTTGTCTCTTATTCATAATGAATGTTGGTGCATTCTAGAGCGCCAAAGTTGTTTCTTCTTGAAGCCTGACTGATATTTAATCTTTAAATGCTCTTTAGATGGTCAATCTTCTTTTTCCTTCATGCGTTCTTCAAAATTTTTTCTTGATATTAACTTTTCATTATGTCTTGCATTTCTTTCCATTAGATACAATCTTCTTTGCTATTAGGACAATCATTAGATGAATTGTAAGCTTAGCATGTTGTTGGCCATCTAGAAACATTTTGCGATTGTATCTTGACTTGTTGCTCGTTAGATGTGCCTCATCTTTGGCTTGTCCTTCTCGTGTGTCTAGGACCATAAATATTGTTTAGATCTTCTTGTCAATTCTTTAAATGCATCCCATACTTGGATGTCTTTCTTACTTCATTCTACAGGTTCCATACCTTAAAAAATACTCTAACCATAGTAGGTGCCTACAAAAAATGACTTTCATTTATGCCTTCTGACTAAAAGTCAGTATTGTTAAGAAAAAGTAAGGCATATGATGACAACACAAAATATTTTAGTTGGAGATTTTCTTAGAGTTCCAATAGAAGCACTAAATGCACATTTGAATTTCTGAAGTCTTTCATGAGTATCTCTAAGTTATCATAATGTTTTGACAAAATAAATAATTTATTTATTCCTAAATAAGATGTTCTTGATTATTGATTGGAATAAACAAATGTTTGTAGAATAGATAAACTCAACATATCAGTTTAAAGTTCCTGAGAAAGTATTCGCCTTTTGTTTTACAGGAACATTAATAAATCTTGATCATTGAAAGCGTAGACTATACATATGTTGTTAACTATGCATTACAAGCATGTCTTCATTTTTATTCCTAGAAAAATATTTCATGGAAATTTTAGGAATACAAAAAAACTATTTATGATTTCAAAATAGAATAAATAGAATAAAAAAATCTTTAAAGATAAAGCAAGACTGTTAGATTTGTTCTAACATTTGAGCGGGAATCAATTTTGGATGAATGAGTGTCAGAATCGTTTTATTCTAAACAGGAGACTGTTTTCTATCTTTCTAAGAAGAAATTGTTTTGTTCTCAACATGAGAATCATTTTCAGGATTTTTACAAAGAATTGTTTTAACATCTTAAGAATCATTTTCACTTTTCTGAGAGACTCATTTTGTCCAAACTTGTTTTCTCTTAAAAAGACTCGTTTCACTTGTTGTGTCTATAAATTCCTTTTTTTTCTCAGAGAAAAAGACTTGATTTGGTTTACAACATAAGACTCATTTTTTATAACTCTGAGAGAGACTCGTTTCAATCTAAATGTGAGACTTGTTTTCAACTTTCTTCTTGAGATTCATTTTTTATTCATAAGTGATTTATCATTTTGCAAAGAATCGTTTCTGTGCGTGTGGGACTTGTTTTTAAGTTTTCATGAGACTTATTTTCTATTTCTCTCACAAGACTCATTTTCTTTTTCTTCTAGAGACTCATTTTTCATTTCAACGTGAGACTTGATTTTGAGCCTTAAAGCAAGACTAGTTTTCTAACTCTGAAGTGAGACTTGTTTTGCTTATATGAAAGACTTGTTTTAGATTTGTTCATGAGAATCATTTTCAGTCTTTCTAAAATACTTGTTTTCATAAACTTGTTTTTTAGAGCCTAAAAGAATTGTTTTCTATCTAGCTTATAGACTTCTTTCTCTCTAACTGCATCATGAGACTTGTTTTGTATATAGAGTCATAGACTAGATTTTTCACAGTAATTTTGGACTTGTTCTATGTAGCTTAGATATAATGGATATTATTTTCATTTGGTCATAGTCTAATGATTTTGTTTTCTCATTTGAATTAATTTTGAAGTTAATTTCACATTAAATAGACTCTATTCATCATATATATTCGTCGAACATTTTTGACGGATAAATTCCGTTATAAAATTCTAATGAATTTTCGATGGAATTATATCCGTGAAAAATATCGGTCGATAAATGCATTTTTTCTTGCAGTGTTAGGTTTAAGGACCAATCGTACTACCATAACAAAAGAATACATTGGTTGACAGCTAGGTGTAATGACTATTCAGGAGCTCTAAGTCAGATAAATTCACTGAACTCATTCTCTAATAAACATCAAGAAGTTTGTCATAGTGTCTTTACATAAGTGACTATGAAAAAAAGACCCACAAAAAGGACTATGAAACTAGCAGAAACAACAAAAGATTCGTTCACAGAGAGTAGAAGATCGTTATCTAATTGAAGCGTCGGCAAGTCAACTTCTTTAAAGAATATATTGCCTCTCTACTGTGTAAATGTTCACGAGCAATATCCTCCTAAGAGTTGACATGTAGCAACCCGCTAATTTAAAATAAATAAAAGAATTTAAAATACAAAGAAATGTGTATAACTTAAAACTCATTAAGCAAAAACAAGTGATGGACTTTAATTAATGATTCATACATGAGCTATTGGGCTAAAAGCAAGAATTCAAATGATGGATTAGAGATAAATAGGTCAAAATTCGTAACTAAATTATTGAGAAATTAAAAAGGGACAAGTAAATTACTAATATGACTTATATATATTCAGAATAGACTCCTAACACTACCCTAACTTGCTAGCCACAAAATTGGAGCCCATCTTAAGCCAAATAGAGAGATAAATGCTAGGAAAAGGCTAGATAAATATGGAAATTCAGAGTTGGAGGAAGAGTTAGAGTTTAGAAGGACTCTTCAACCCTAAACCTACAAATACACCCTAATCTCGTCCATGGACGACCCTATTGATCTCCTATGACTTGGAAGATGTGGAAGGAATGCTCTTGGACGAGGAATTCGTGAAGAAGGAGGCTTGGAAGGGAGCTTCTTCACGTTCTTGCCCTAAGATTTTAAAGCAGTCAAAGGTAGGCAATCTCTCAAGAAAAAGCTAATTAAACTCGACCCTAGGCATTTCATGAACCTAGTAACAAAAGCCCCCTCTTTTCCTTAATTTCTATCAAGTCTATCTTGTCAATTTCATGTTTGAAGTTTTGTTAAGAACATATACCCAACCCATCATGTTCTCTTTAAATCCTTGATCATACTTGATCTCGTGCCATAAAACTTTTACTGTACATGTCACATGATGTCTGGAACTTGTTGACATATTTTTCCCAATTTTTATCAAGTACTATTTTTGTAACGGCCCCGATGCCTGGACCCCCAGCTTCCACCGAGGATCCGACCGCCGACACCGCTGCCCACAGGTCTGAAGACCCGGAAGGGCTAACTGTAAGACCCGGCCCTCTCGGGCCCTTGGCCCCGTCCTCATGGTCACGAGGGACCCCCTGGTCATGACATTGTCGTGCTAGAGGAGCCGGTTGCGGCATGCTTTTGGTCGCGGCACCCTTGCCCATCACATTCTGGTCGTGACAATGGAAGGTGACGCGTTCTTGTCGCGGCGTCTGAAGGCGACGTGACTTTGCTTCTGACCATTCTGACCATTGTCCTTTTTGTTACAACGGGCTTGTCGGGTGTCAGACGCGTATGACGTTGACGCAACCTGGCAGGCTGTTGCGTTAAGGTTTTCTCAGTCTTCGAGGTTTGACTACTTTTGGTGTCGCGCTGGGGTAGGCGATCGCAACATGGTCACGACCTGCCGGATGGTCGCGACATGGTTGCTATCGCATCGGCCCGACCCATCGCGTCTCTGGGCCCGTCGGTTCAAAACTGAGGCAGGCGACCCATTTCCCCCTCCCCTTCCTTTTCTTCTCTTCTTCTTCTTCTTCCTTCTTCCTCTCTCGAGCTCTCTTGTGTTCTCCGACTTGTTTGTGATGCTCGTGGCGAGGAGGTGACATCTCCTTAGTGTAGGTGGCGTCCGTGTGGTGCTTGGATCGAGGAGGAGGTGGCCATTCCAACGTGAAGGCCCCAACGGGTCGGCTCTACTCTTTGAGGTAGGGATCCCTTGTCTTCGTCTCATTCTAGCATGCTCTCCTCCCCTTTCAGATCCTTGTTTCTTCGTGGTTTTAGGGTTGTGGGGTGTGAGATCCATTCACGTCATTGGAGAGGTTTCCTTTGAGTGTAGATCTCCATGTTTAATGCATGCTTCGTGGGGTTTGAGGGTGGTTTGCCTATTTATATGCTTTTCTATGTGTTTCCCTTGCTCTCCTCCCCCGAATGGTGTGATTTGTACCGATTTTGGGGTGGTCCTTGGGAGGACTGTACCGGGACCCCCCTCGACTAAGGTCACGACCGGCCTGAGGGTTGTGATGATGTCGCAATGCATGGGGAGTCATGAGAGTATCAGATGCAGGTAAGTTCTTGCGAAGTCCGTTTCTTGTGGAGTCTTCGCCGTTTTTGGTTCTTTCTGCACCCGTGGCACCAGTGCTAGTTCCTGGTACGGTTCTACACTAGTTGTTCACCCGGTGCTCGGCACCTGAGGGCTTGTCCCGTGAGAGAGGCTGTTTCCGTTTACCTAGGACCCCCATCCCCATGCGCCTGTTGAGGGAGTGCTCTAGGCGATGGGCATGCTCGAGTCACAAACTCTGGAGCGAAGGGGAAAACGGTTGTTAGGATAGTGGCGTTGAGTCATTTGCAGAGCTCTCTTGGATGGTCTGGGACGTCGAGGTCATTTGGAGTCCTTCCCGACGTAGGCCAGTCAGTCCTTCTTCTCACTGCCTCGCTTTTTGTGGCCCCGAAACCACTTAGAGAGGCCAAGCGTGGGACTATAGTCTGGCCAGACTATGACGGTTACTGTTGTGGTTATTTTGTGTTCCTGCCCCCACTCTGACGAGACATAGAGGTTTGGACCTAGGTCGAGGGTAAGACGTCAGTGGACGCTCCTGACTAGTTGACTAGTGGTAGTAGTTTCCGTAGCTAGTGTCATTTGTCCAGGTAGGGTTCTTCTATCTGTGTTGCAGCCATGTGGTGGTTATGACGTGCAGGTCGTATGGAGTTTCTGATCGCGGTGTCTTTTATGTGTTGGACCAAGCCCCTTACCGTTGCACCAAAAGCTCGAGCTGATAGTGAAGGCGGTAGCCAAATCTTTAAGGCGGAAGCGCAAAGCACCACGTCAACGCTGTGGTCGGCATGAGGGGCTTCGCACAGGGTTTTACCCCTGCGGCGGGTTGGGTTGCCGGCCCGATGTCACTATGCTGCCCCATAACAGCATAGTGGCAGCATAGTGGAGAGGAGTTCCGAACCAGGATAAAATCCTTGTGTCTTGTGGATGTGTTTTGTGTGATTGTTATCTTGTTTGTTCTAACTCTAACCTTGTTATTAAGTTGTGCAATCTTTTCAGTAAACAGGTTTTAATCAAAGATCGAAGTTTTATTAACCCATTCACCCCCCCCCCCTCTGGGCTAGTTAGCTGGGCAACAAGTGGTATCAGAGCGAGGTTGCGGGTTCGATTCCCCCGGGTGCCGCGGGGGGAGTTTGTTGGTTAATTGCCATCGACTCCCTTAGGGAATCGCTGCCACTATGCTGTTATGGGGCAGCATAGTGACATCGGGGCCGGCAACCCAACCCGCCGCAGGGGTAAAACCCTGTGCGAAGCCTCATGCGAAGCCTCGTCATGGACCACATCGACCCAGCGTTGACGTGGTGCTTTGCGCTTCCGCCTTAAAGATTTGGCTACCGCCTTCACTATCAGCTCGAGCTTTTGGTGCAACGGTAAGGGGCTTGGTCCAACAAGTGGTATCAGAGCCCGTCTCTTCGACAAAGAAGAAGATCCAACGATCTGAAGAGCAAAGATCAATGGCAGCCCAAAGTCACTTCGAAGGTCAGTCTGTCAACAGACCTCCTTTGTTCGATGGTGAAGATTATACGTATTGGAAGACCAGGATGGAATACTTTCTACAAGGCCACGATTATCAAATCTGGTCAATAGTGGAAGAAGGCGATCTGGTCGTCACAAATGAGAAAGCACAATGGACAGATGAAGATAGAAAGAAAATCTCCTTGAACTGTAAAGCTAAGAGCATTCTATGTTGTGCTCTAAGCAAGAAAGAGTTCAACAGAGTTTCAGCATGCAAATCCTCCATGGAAATGTGGGAAAAGTTAAAGATCACATATGAAGGTACAGACAAAGTAAAGGAGACAAGAATTGACATTCTTGTCACTCAGTATGAAAGATTTCAAATGCAAACAGGTGAGTCTATTACCCAAATGTTTAGTAGATTTACTGACATTACTAATGGCCTAGCAAGTCTAGGAAAGTCATATGAAAATGCAGATATGGTAAGGAAGATTCTCAGATCCCTGCCATCTTCATGGACGGCAAAGGTCACAGCTATCGAAGAAGCTAATGATCTTAAGAGAATGTCGGTAGAAAAAGTCATTGGGTCTCTCATGGCCCATGAAATAAACATGGAAAGACTAGGAGAATCCTCCAGTAGAAAGAAGCAGTCAAATGCGCTTAAAGCTAATGGGGACTCATCAGAAGAATCCTTAAATAACAGTGAAGATAGCAAAGATAGTGATGATGAAGAAGCCATGCTCTCAAGAAGATTGCAGAGAATCTTGGCAAAGAAGAAGAAGTTCCAGTCTGGTAGGAGGTACTTCAAGAAAACAAAGATCTCAAGAGACCAGATGGAAAAGATCAGAAGAGGAATGAGCCACTTTGCTATGAATGCAAGAAACCTGGACATATCAAGGCAGACTGTCCAATGTTAAAGAAAAATGATCACAAGAAGAAGGACAGCTCCAAGAAGTTCAGAAGATTCAAAAAGAAAGCCATGGCAGCTGCATGGGACAACAGCAGCGACTCAGATAGTGAGTCAAGCTCGAGCAGTGAAGGTGAAGAAGCCAACTTGGCTCTCATGGCGAATACCGAGGATAAGGTAACATCTGATTCTTCTTTCGATTCCTGTAATGACTCAGATTCGGATAATTTGGAAAGTGCATTTAATGAACTCTACGATAAGTATAAAGAAGTGTGTAAACTACTTAAGCTAAGCAAGAAAAATATCACATGTCTCGAAAATACCAACTCAGATTTAAAATCTGAAAACGAAGAACTAGAAAAACAAATAGTTGAGCTTAAGAGAAGAAATGAACTATTATGTGAAAACTTAAAAGACAAGAACAGAAAAATCACTGACCTAGAAAAACAGGAAAACTCAGATGATTTAAGAAAAACTGTAAATGAATTAAATGAGAAAACAATACTCTAGCAAGCACCCTAGAAAAATTTACCAATGGTAAAAACTCTTTAATATTAAAAGGTGCTAGGAGATCGGGTAAAAGAAAAATGGATTAGGATATACACCCCCAGATAATGAAGAAACCATAATATACCCTAAAACATATCCTACACCAAAATTTGTACCCGAACAAGATGTAGCATACAAAGCTGATTTCAAATACATAGAAAAAGTAACTAAGTTATCCTGCTGCAGTCACTGCAACAAGTTAGGACATATTAAAATGACATGCCCAACAAGACATAAAAAATGGATATTAAAAGGTAAAGTTGATGATACTAACCAATCAGGACCCAAAGAGAATTTGGGTACCTAAAGCTTGATGTTCTCATTTCAGGTTAACCCTCGAGCATCCAAATGGTATTTGGATAGTGGGTGCTCAAGGCATATGTCAGGCAACAAGAAGATATTTGTTGATCTCCAAGCTGAAGAAGGTACAGTCACCTATGGAGATAATGGAAAAGGGACTGTGATAGGAAGCGGGTCTGTGAACATCAAAGGAAAATCAGTCATAAAGGATGTAATGCTGGTCAAAGGGTTAAAGCACAATCTCATCAGCATCAGCCAGTTGTGTGACAAAGGCCATCAAATTCAGTTTCAAGAATCAAAATGCAGTATCTTAAAAGATGGTGAAGTCATATTTGAAGCCTACAGAGAAAGAAATTTGTATGTTCTATATCTCGATGAACTCAAGGATCAAGATGTGTGTTTGGCAGCTAGCAAAGATAAATCAACTGAGTTGTGGCACAGAAGATTGGGCCACTGCAGCTTGGATGGGCTGAACAAGCTCAGAAAAAGAAAACTAGTTGAAGGACTGCCAAAGGTAAATTTCAGATTGGATAGCATTTGCAGACCTTGTGCAAGAGGAAAGCACACCAAGAGCTCCTTCAAATCAAAGACTGTAGTAACCACCTCAAAGCCCTTAGAACTACTTCACATGGATTTATTTGGGCCAATGAGGACTACCAGTTTGGGAGGAAAGAATTTTGGATTTGTAATAGTTGATGATTATTCAAGATTCACTTGGGTATCCTTTTTAGAGCACAAAGATGACACATTTGAGAATTTTGTCAGCTTCAGTAAGAAAGTTCAGAAAGATCAGAAATTCTCAATTGTCTCTATTCGATCAGATCATGGTGGTGAGTTTCAGAATGAAAAGTTTTCGAAGTTCTGTGATGATCAAGGAATTGAGCACAACTTCTCAGCTCCAAGGACACCTCAACAGAATGGAATTGCTGAGAGGAAAAACAGAACTCTTTTGGATATGGCAAGATCAATGTTATCAGAATATGATCTGCCAAGATATTTCTGGGCCGAAGCTATCAACACTGCATGTTATATCATAAATAGAGTGATGATCAGGCCAATTCTGAAAAAGACTGCTTATGAACTCTACAAAGAAAAGAAGCCAAAGATTAGCCATTTCAGAATATTTGGATGTCCTTGCTTCATCCATAACAATGGAAAAGGGACATTGGTAAGTTGGATGCCAAATCAGATGAAGGCATTTTCATGGGGTATTCCTCTAAACCTAAAGGTTATAGAGTTTTCAATAAACGTTCCTTATTAATTGAACAATCAGTACATGTTATTTTTGATGAATCTAACCCTTCCTTGAAAAAGGAAGAAATTAGTGACATTGATGATGCAGATGTCTTGTCCGAAAAATAAAGAAAACTTCAATTAAGGACAAAGAGGATCCAACTCTGGAAGAACTGCAGCAAACAGAAATCCAACATAAAGATCTTCCAAAGGAATGGAGACATCAGAAAGATCACCCTCCTGAAAACATCATTGGTGATCCATCTGTAGGGGTAAGAACTAGAGGTAATGTAATTCCATGCGACTATTTAGCATTTGTTTCTCAAGTAGAGCCTAAGACAGTCAATGAAGCTTTATCTGATGAATCTTGGATACTAGCCATGCAAGATGAACTAAATCAGTTCAAGAGAAACCAAGTATGGTCACTTGTTCCTAGACCATCCAATCATTCAGTTATTGGCACCAAATGGGTGTTCAGAAATAAACTGGATGAGTCTGGAATAATCTTAAGGAACAAAGCCAGATTGGTGGCTCAAGGCTACTCCCAAGAGGAAGGCATAGATTTCGATGAAACTTATGCACCTGTAGCTAGACTTGAGGCCATTAGGATTTTACTTGCTTATGCATCCGCACTTGATTTAAAACTTTTTCAAATGGATGTCAAATCAGCCTTTTTAAATGGTTTCATCAAGGAGGAAGTTTATGTTGAACAACCTCCAGGTTTTGACGACTCTGAATTTCCAAATCATGTATTTAAACTACATAAAGCTTTATATGGTCTAAAGCAAGCTCCTAGAGCCTGGTATGAAAGGCTCAGTAATTTCTTATTAAATCATGGTTTCACTAGAGGTAAAGTAGATAGTACATTATTTATAAAATCTAAGGTTAAACATATACTTCTTGTACAAATCTATGTGGATGATATTATTTTGGATCTACTGATGAATCTCTTTGCAAGTACTTTGAAAAGCTTATGCAGGGAGAATTCGAAATGAGCTTGATGGGGGAGTTAAGCTACTTCCTTGGATTGCAAATCAAGCAAGGGAAGGATGGCACTCATATCTGTCAAGCAAAGTACACCAAAGAGCTGTTGAAGAAATTTGGATTTGAAGATGCAAAGCCATTATCAACTCCAATGAGCACATCAACCAGAATGGACAGTGATCAAAAAGGTAAAAGGGTAGATCAAAAGAATTATCGAGGTATGATAGGATCATTACTTTACTTAACTGCCAGTAGACCAGACATTTTGTTCAGTGTATGCATGTGTGCTAGATATCAGGCAGACCCTAGAGAGTCTCACTTAATCTCTGTAAAAAGAATATTTAGATATTTAGCTAGAACTCATGATTTAGGTCTCTGGTATCCTAGATCTTGTGAGATAAATCTAATAGGATATTCAGATGCTGATTATGCTGGTTGCAAAGTAGATAGAAAGAGCACCAGTGGATGTTGTCAGTTTCTTGCAGGATGCTTATATCATGGACATCCAAGAAACAAAATTCAGTAGCTCTATCAACAGCTGAGGCGGAATATGTTGCTGCTGGAAGTTGCTGTACACAACTTCTTTGGATAAAGCAACAACTTGAAGATTTCGGCATTCACATCAAATCAATTCCTCTATTGTGTGATAATACTAGTGCCATCAACCTCACCAAAAATCCAGTTCAACACTCAAGGACGAAACACATTGAGGTAAGATATCATTTTATTCGAGACCATGTAGCTAGTGGTAATTTAGAAATTTCGTTTATAGATACAAATGGTCAATTGGCAGATATCTTCACAAAAGCCCTACCTGAAGAGAGATTTACATCTCTTAGAAGGGAACTAGGGATGTGCAATTTGTGAAAGAATTTCTGTGATTTTATTGACATATAAATTTTTCAGATTAAATGAAAGTTCTCTCTCCGTTAAAGTTAAACAAAACTCAGTTATCTATATGCTTTGACCGCTTCTGTGTAGAAAGTTGTTTGACTTGTCAAACCTTTTTGTCGCTTTCTACCTTTGCCGCCTTTTGGCGCTCCCGTCATTAAAGTAATATTAATTATCCAAATCGCTTTGAGATCGATTCGTCTTCCACCTTTACCCTTTTTATTCTCTATCTGTTCACCCAAAGCTGATGCCCTAACGATTTTGGGATCGCTCTCTGCAACTTTCGAAGCCTTCTTCTCTTCCCGCGAAGAACTCCTTCGAAACCTCCGTCCCTTCCATCATCCTCCCTTCCAGAATCTTTTCTTCTCTGCACCCATGGCCGCTCCGTTGATCTCCGGAAGTGTTGGGGGCTACAGTGCTGAGTATTTATCCCCAAGGGAGCAAGAAAGATTTACTTTTGTGAAGACAAAGATTTGCGGAAATAAGGCAGTGGATGTTCAGAATCTTGAGAAGAGTGGCATGGCCAGGCTAGTTGATACTCTAAGAAGATCGCAGTGGATGGATGTGGTCACCTTCAGTGAGGTAAGCTACCCGGACTTGGTAAAAGCCTTCTACATCTGTCTGAAGTCAGAAGCAGATGGATCCCTTGTTTCCTCTGTCAAGGGTATCCAAATCAGAATAACCCCTGAGCTGTTGCGTGATCTGTTTGGAGTAAAGACCTCGGATTTAGTGGCATTCACTCTGTGAATGATGAAGTCAAAGGTCTCGGGATTATCGGTCCAGGATTTAAGTTGAAGGATGGGAAGCTTGATATTAATCAGATGTCCGCGTTCAACGGTTGCTGCACTTATAGTCTGCCAAATCTTAGTTCCCCGTAGTGCTACCTTTTCCTCATGCACTAGGGCAGATTCGGACATAATGTTCTGGGCAATCCAGAACAAAGAGATAAACCTGGCCGCAGTGATGATTGAGCGAATGATGTTTGCACATGCTCAGTTATGGGAAACAAAGAGCAAGTTGAATGTTTCCCTTCCGTATGCCCATCTTCTGACCAAGATTTTCAAGCACTTTGGAGTAGATCTGTCAGGGGCGGTAGCTGAAAAGATGGGCCAGTCTATAAGGTCCAGAAACCTGAAGAAAAGTGGTTTTCAGTGCAAGAAGGAGTTTGGTCGAATCCTCTGTGGCTGAAGGAGAAGCAGTTATTGCAGATATTCCAGAAGCAGTAGAAGTAGAGCAAGCAGCAGCAAGTCCAGCAGAGCAAGAACCAGTTGAGTCAGCTGTGGGATGCCAATCCGAAGCTCAATTGGAAGAGGGTGCAGCTGGTGTGGCAGATTCCTCGCCCACCACCTAGTCACCTCTATTTTAAGAGAGATTTTGGACTCCATTCCCTCCATCTCAGTCTCTTCTAAGGCAGGTGGACCTGATGAAGATGTTGTCTTGGAAGAAGCTCCTGCTCAGGGGGAGCAAGAAAGTATTGAAGTCCCTGCTCCCATTCAGGGGGAGCATGCTGAGATGAAAGGCCAGAGAATGAAGCCTTTTTGAGAAAGCTGCACCTACTCAGGAACTCCAGCTCCAGCCTTGGTTGATGCTAGTGAAGGCCCAAGTGCAGCTATAAATCTGAGGAGAGCTGTCTCTCAGCAGGTAAGCAGAAAAGGGTTGTTCACAGGAGGTCAAGGAAGGGCCATAGGAAAGTAAAGTTGAAGCATGTTATGGCCTTGTTAAAAGCCCAAGGAGAGATGTTGGCATCAGTTCAGTCTGGTATACAAGGAATTGTTTCAAATCAAGTCTCAACCTCCTCAGATGTATCCTCAATAAGAAATGCAATGAGGTATTTCAATAAAGAAATGTCTGATATGAAGATTTTGCTGGCTAATCTTTCAAAGTCTAGTGGTGTCCCTCCTGCACCCACTCAGAGCAGTCCAGCTGAAGTTCCTAGGCCACCAGGGCCTCCAGCTGAAGTTCCTAGGCCACCAGGGCCTCCAGCAGAAGTCTCAGGGCCAACAGGGCCGCCAGTTCAAGGGTCAGGGCCATCAGGGCCATCAGTTGTAGGGTCACCCGGACCAGTGGCAGCCTCAGGGTCTTCAGGACCCTCTCCTGCAGTCAGAGAAAGTCAGGCCAAAGGAAAAGAGCCAGTGTCAGTCTCCAAGGCCCCTGATACTTCATCTCTTGCCACTCCAACCCTCTCCACACCTTCATCTCCTCCTACTGCACCTCCTGCTCCACCAACCATAAAACATCCCATGCCTCGCACCAAACCTTCCTCATCCTCTACTTCCTCTCAACCCTCCTTCTCACCTCTCCAGCTCTCATCTCAGCTTCATCCTCATTAACTCCTCAACCTTCACCTATTAAAACCCAAACATCTCATCCTCAACCAACCTCTTCCTTTAATCCTAAACACTTTTCTATCCTCCTACTCCTCCTAATTCTGTTACCTTTCCTCCAGTAAAACCTCTGCCTCTTGGTATTTTTGACACCAATGTTCCAGACCTTTTTGAAAGGAACACTCTCCTCACCATTCTTTCCACAGCCTCTCACATTCACAGGACTGACCCTCCTAGTCCTGTCTTGAAAAGAGAAAAACCTCTTCCTCTCTAAGCACTCCTTCTGCTTCTCTCTACCCTCCTTTATGGTACTCTCTTACCCTTGATCCTAAGAGAAGACCTATCTACAAAGAATACCTCCAGAAATGCATTCTTTCTACCATTTATGGTATCCTTTTCTCAACCTCTCCGAACACCTGGCCATTGTTCTTCCTTTTACTCAGATATCTCAAGCTTTCAAATCCAAAATCTTTGAGGGCACTGAGTTCAAGACTGAAGATCAGTGGGCAGCTATCAAAGGAAACAAGGCTCAGTACTCAAAATACCTGACTGCAAGGGCCGAATCCCTCTCTCAGAGCTCACCCACTCACCTTCTCTGAGTGGTTTATCTTCCAGCACAAGAACTCTTGGGGATCCTTCATTTTGAAGGAAATTCGTGTTGCCAGAGCCTTTCAGCTGTACAGTGACTTCTGTTATTTGAACAAATTCCAGAAGTTCAGTTTTGCCAGTTCAACTCGCAGATTACTGTGCTGCAATCAGAAACCCCTCTCAACCTTCCTCTTACAGTAGACTTTGTCTCCTTCAAGGTTGATTTTCCAGTTCTTCTGCCGAAGCTGCACTCGTTAGTGCTTAATTCAGATGCTGGATCTCTGCTCTAGATATGTTTGCAAGGCAGCTGGGCCGGATGTCAGCCAAGCAGGGCCGATCTCCTTCTTTTCTGCGGTTCATCTTCAGAGAATATCACTCTGGCCGCATGTCTTCTCAGACCTTAGCTCCACTCATTTCTGAGTGTGAACGACTCACCTCTCAGAATGGGAGCTTCTCTATCGGGCCTCTTATCAGCAATTGGAAGCTATCAATCAAGATCTGGTCAGTCAGAGGAAGCCTGCTCTTTCTGCAGAAGCCTTTATGGATCTAATTCCATCGCACCCATACCAGAGCTCTATGCTGTATGGGCTTCTAGATATTCTGCTTTCTATGCCTTAAAGCAGGATCTGTTAAATCAGCAACTTCACTATCCAATTTCCTTGGACAGATTTCTCCATAGGGCCAGTTTTGGCAAGAGTACTTACTTCAGATTTATTTTGGACAAAACTCAGTATGGAGAGTTCTTAGAGCAGCAAGGCAACTCTACATTCAGAGGAACATCCCTTCCATGGGACCCTCCTTCTCAGTTACCTTTGGCGTTTTTCTGCAATTTTTGAGGATTGAGATCAAGGCATGGGCTGTTATCTCACAGCATGCCTCCTTGTTATCTCCTCTGTATTATCTTTCTCTCCTTAATAAAAATCTTTCTCTCTTCTTTGTCTCACAGCTTATCTTTTTGCCTAATGACAAAATGGGGGAGACAACTAACGTAAATCTGAAAAACATATTTCATTTTTTGTATGATGTTTAGTATATTTTGTCATCATCAAAAAGGGGAGATTGATGACCAAACTGTCCCCATAATAAATATTTCCATTTATTTATATATTAATTTTGATGATTAACAAAATAACACTAATGGATTTCTTGAGCCTTGAGAACAGGAAGCAAAAGAAAAATGAAAGATCAAGACAATCTGGTAAGTCCCATCATTTCTATCCAAGTCCCTATAACGACTTCTTGATACTCGAACGATTTCTTTAGAACTCGCAACGACTCTCTAGCCGTATCGACTCTTTAGACTCGTAACGATTTCTTTAGAACTCGCAACGACTCTCTAGCCGTAACGACTTCTTTAGATCTCTAACGATTTCGTGTAACGATTTCTTTACACTTGATAGTCACAACGATTTCTTTACAACCGATAGTCATAACGATTTCGCGTAACGATTTCTTTATTAGTCGTAACGATTTCTTTACAACTTGATAGTACAACGATTTCTTTACAACTCGATAGTCCTAACGATTCGCGTAACGATTTCTTTATTAGTCATAACGATTTCGTGAAAGTTCTTACAACTTGATAGTCACAACGATTTCTTTACAACTCGATAGTCATAACGATTTCGCGTAACGATTTCTTATTAGTCATAACGATTTCGTGTACGATTCTTTACAACTTGATAGTCACAACGATTTCTTACAATCGATAGTCATAACGATTTCGCGTAACGATTTCTATTAGTCATAACGATTTCTTAAACTGATAGTCACAACGATTTCTTTACAACTCGATAGTCATAACGATTTCGCGTAACGATTTCTTATTAGTCATAACGATTTCGTGTAACGATTTCTTTACAACTTGATAGTCCAACGATTTCTTTACAATCGATAGTCATAACGATTTCGCGTAACGATTTCTTTATTAGTCATAACGATTTCGTGTAACGATTTCTTTACAACTTGATAGTCACAACGACTTGCCTGTTGTAACGACTTCATAAGTTATCACAACGATTTCTTTACAGTTCATAACGACTTGCTATAATTCATAACGATTTAAGTTATGAAGTCAGCAAGATTCTTTTTATCGAATTTCTTGATGCATCAGTATAATGCTTTTTAATAGCGTTGAAAAGTCAAAGTCATATCTTGTCCGTTGACTGCTATGCATTAAATGCTCTCCGATCGTATCTCCCATGCATGCAGACAATATCTTCCATTTCTATGCTACTCTGTCTACGTACTTTTTCTTGGACAGAAAGGAGCTTTGCTATATACTGCAATATCTGTTCCATCTCAACTAACAATAGACAGCAGTCCTAGCTGTCTTCTATTTATTGATGATATGCTTACAGATATCTGACAAGACTCATCTGGACAACGTTGGACACAAGATACAAAGTTCTATGACATCTCTTTGGCGTGTACACCAGGATAAAGGACTGACGATCAGAAGCTTCCTCAGTAACCAGTCTAACGTACACAAGGATAAGAGACAACGGACTCATCAACGTTCGAATTTGAATCAGCAGTTTAAATAGAAGACTCAAGACGAAAAGAACTGATCGAAGTGAATACGCTTGATTTTAGAAGCAGAAAGAAATCCATCTCTTAGAATTTTTAGAACTTTGAAGAAGAGCGAAGCCTCCACTCCAAACCTTGTTCTAAGCTCTTAGCTCTCTGTGCTCAAAGGATCTTCTCATTTGTAAGAGCCTGTGTGGTCCTTGGAGAGAAAACCTTGTTAAATCTCTTCTCTCTCAGGGGCTTAGGAGCTTCAGGTTGTAGCTGGTCAAGCTAGAATCTGAAGCCTGTTTCACAACCTTTTTTCTGAGTTTGTGTTCCCTTCTGGACGAAGGAAGACCTGGTGGTATCCAGGGTGGTTGTTGTTCCCTTCTGGACGAAGGAAGACCTGGTGGTATCCAGGGTGATTGTGTTCCTTCAGGCTGAAGGAAGACCAGTTGAGGCTGGGTGTAAGGATCCTTAAGGGGGATTGTACCCTTGATAGTAAATCCTGAGGTATTGCTCAGGGACTGGACGTAGGTCTCCTGTGGAGAGGAGTTCCGAACCAGGATAAAATCCTTGTGTCTTGTGGATGTGTTTTGTGTGATTGTTATCTTGTTTGCTCTAACTCTAACCTTGTTATTAAGTTGTGCATCTTTTTCAGTAAACAGGTTTTAATCAAAGATCGAAGTTTTATTAACCCATTCACCCCCCCCCCCCCTCTGGGCTAGTTAGCTGGGCAACATTATGTACTGTTGCTATTTAGTTAGCTTTGCTTCCGCACTTCCCGTGTAGCTTAGATATATACTACTATCGTTTACTTTGATATATATATATATATATATATATATATATATATATATATATATATTCTTTCCCCTGTTAGAGCTATTAGGAGATTGGTAGTCCCTTGAGCTTCTGTTGTGAAGCTCATCCCTTCTTTTTCCAGGTGAGACTTCTCAGCAACAACCGGTGCGCATCGGGCAGAAGGAGGCGGGGCGTAGTCGTCGTCCCCATAGCTAGCAGTGTGCCCCCTTCAGTTGTACTTCACCCTCAGGGTATGCCCCTAAGGGCTCTATTCTTCCCTTCTTTACTTGTACTCATTGTGTGTTGGGACTGTACCTAGAGCGATACGCTGCGGTCTCGCTCTTCTTTCTACTTCAGTGTGTATGCTCCTAGTTCAGTAGTTGACATTTATTTCCTTTACATATTATGTTAGACTTGTGTCATAGCCTTTCGTGGTCCCCGGATCTGTAGGCGGCGACCGCGAAAATCGGGTCCTTGGCTTGGGCCGAGGGTCCGGTTCTCAGGGTCGTTACACTAATAGACCAGTCTAACAAGATATGTAATAGAATTAAATGATGACAACAAGCACTAAAAATGTACTAACAGGTGAAGGAAAAGCGTCCAACACAAAAGTACGAGTCTAGTACAGTCCCAAGTAACAAATACAAGTGCAGAAATAAAAGGGGATAATTGGTCCCTTAGAGGCATACCCCGAGGGTGACTAAACAAGTACAAATGGTACACTGCTCAATGAGGATGCCATCTACTACGGCCCGGTCTTCTCAGCCCACTGCGGAAGGTGCTGCTATGAAGTCTCACCTAGAAAGAAGGGAATGAGCTTCACAAAGAAGCCCAATAAGACTACCAATCTCCTACTGGTTCTAACAAGCAGAATAGATATATGTGTATAACTGAAATTTAAGCAAGATAATCTATTCTACCAACAGAGTAAGTATGGAAGCATAAAGTAACTACACGACCACTGGTCTAAACACATCGGGACCGAAAACCCTGT
>JACBKR010000839.1:0-49520 GCA_014218235.1 Colocasia esculenta
TAAAAGACATGATTTATTGCTTTTGATGTGGGCTATAAACTTAGAAAAAACTCATTGCTTAAACCACACAGAAAACTAAATTGATTATCGAATGAAACAATCAATTTCTTTTAGTATTGGTTGTGTTAGAAAAAGACTAGTACTTCACTACTATCACTAAGGAATGATTCGACATGAATTTGCAAGAAATATAATCAATTGTCGAGGAAACATATTCAATTTCTTTAGTAAGGATTGATACTTCAAAAATTTTGAGCACCTTACCCTTACTGAGAAGCAAATCGATTGTCACGGAAAACAAATCGATTAATTTCAGTGTGATGTCTTCTAGCCATACACTAAACACATAATTGATTCCCGAGTTCATCATAAAACATACAATTTATTTAAGCTCATAGTGTTCTAGTACTGGGGATTTTCAACTTCCTCACAGTGGTGTGCGTAATCGATTTCCCAATCAAGGCCACTAATTGAGTTCTTGGATAAATTTGTCTTTTACTCAATATGACATAATCGATGAACAAGTATGTACAAGAAACTCTGTCAATTAAATCTTCAATTCATATTTGTCAATATGAATAACATGTTTTGTTAATGACATAAAACAAGATACATGACACAATGTTGTAGGGTATGTAGTGCAACCTACAACACTCCCTGCTCAATAGGCCTACTATAGGAAACTGGGCTCCAAGTTGCAGGTTGTGCTAGTAGCTTCCATCTTTCAATCCCCTTTATCACGGCTCAACTTCTAAGGGATTACTAACTTGCTCAGGTGCAACTTTCACCCAACTCTTGGCCACTCTTTTGCCACTTTCTTGTCCGATGTAGTGATTTGGATATCACCCCCTTAGTCAACGTTTTATGCAACTCGTTTATCATCTAAAAGTCATTGGAGGAGTACTACTTCAAAGCCCGCCTCTCTAAGGGATTCTTGAACTTCTCTCCCCACCTCTCCAAGATTAAGGATTGAGAGGCGAAGTTCATCTTCATCACCCATGCAAGTAGTTCACACGACTAGGGTTTCTCCACCACCTTCAATGTGTGCCTCTTCTCTTGAGATATGGCTCTTAGCCTAATGGCTACTGACTTTGCCTCCACTAACCACTTGTAGATGGGCTGCATAAACAACATAGAGCTTTTGATTACTCTAGAGTGACTAAGGCTTCTCAAACTTAGTCCTCTCGCCTTACTAAGTGGGTGCTAGGGTACTCGAGGATGGACCGCAGTGCCCTACATCCTTGATGTCACATCCCTAATATTCTGCTCTATCATGATTCTTGGGGAATGATTGTTTGCTAATCAACACATCGATCGCACCCCTTGACCTTCAGTCCATGTAATGATCATTGCCCCTAGCCAATGGTTGCTTGCCATTCTGACTCTTAATGGCACCCACTACTCTATCTTTCACTAGAAGGAGAGGAATGCCAACAACATAGGACTATTGATCAACTGCGATGTCTGACGCTAGGCCATGTCAAGTGACCCAAGACCCACCAATGACTGGCCTAATGCTTTGGGGTTGTGACCACTAGGGTTGTTCAAAGTTTGGTCCAACTTTGAGTCAATTCGGTTCAATTTGGGGACCCCCCTCAGTTTAGTTCGGTTTCTCGCTGTGAAACCAATTGAACCGAGTATATAATAAATAATAATAATATGTTTATTATTTCACGACAGTCATCGTAGTAGAGATAGTTAGCACTTGGTCTCTCAATAGAGAGGCAACTCTCTTAAAATTAATCAAGCATTTTTGGCATTTTTTGTTTGAATCAAACCAATCCGGTTCGGTTCGGTTCAGTTTGAGCTGTTGGTCTGTTCAATTTTGATTCGCCTAACAAATGGGCTAAATCGAGTCGAACCGACCTGTGAATAACCCTAGTAACCACCGCTCTTCTTGCAATTCCTTTTGAGCATGAAACCTTCGTGCTGAAGAAGGGGGCGACGGTACAAGTGAGGATGAAGAATATGGTCATACCCCACTAGAGTCCATTTACTCAAACTAGGCCTATTAGGGGGGGTGAATAGTGAACGCAGTCCACTGTAGCCTAATTCCTTGTATCAAAGTTATTAAATAGGGGGAAAATGGGCCCACTACACTAAAACCCAATTCACCAGTCCCAGGAGGCCCCTAACATTTGGCCCAGAGTAAGCATGAGCATCCTCCACCTAGGCCCATCCTTCTCAGACAATCTACTAGTTGTCAAAAGGCAAGTCCTAGGAGTTGCACGGCTGCAAGGCCGTCCAGGCAAAGGCAAGGCTCACCCTTGTGACATCAGAGCATGGCTACACTGCCATGTTTTTGCAACTTTGGAGGATGGCAATGACAATAAGGAACCCCCCCACCCCCACCCAACACCTGGCAGGCTAGGTCAAAACATGTGCCAACCCATAACCATAACCACTCCATCCTTGCAAAGCCTCCAACTACCCCCAGATCTCATGGCATGGGGAGGGGAGGAAAGGGCAGGAGCAAGAAGAACCTCTAACTTACACATACAAGAGAGAATGATTGGAACTGAATGAGGTAAGACCCTACTAGGATATTCAAACCAACATACAGGAGCACTCATACTCCCTTTCTGCATCCCGATGACCCCCCCATTACCTAAAGTTTCCTAGCTCATGACCTCTCCATCCCTGCAAGATCCTCCAATGACCCCAAGAGCCCGGTAGCATGCGGATGCAAGGAGAGTACAAGAGCAAGAGGAACTCCCAACTCAAGCGTACAAGAGGGAACGACTGAAACTGAAGGAGGTAAAGTCCTTTTAAGACATTCACACCAGCCCACAAGAGCACCTAATTCTAGGGGTGTCAATGGGTCGGCTAGCCCATAAACCCGCCCATTTGACAGGTCAAAAGGCCGTCTAAAATCTCAAGAGCTCCTAATTCCTTTTCTACTTTCCAATGGCCCCCATTTCTCAAAGTTCTTGGCTTGAGCTTCAAAGGATTTTTCCTAAGACAACCTCCATAGTCCCCAACTACTTTCTCTTGGTTGTATGTCCTAGTGATGTTCCCCTCAACAAATTCAGAAGCCCAAAAGGATCGAACAGTTCAACTCACATGACCATTTTTCAACATCTATGGGAAGTATATGAATGAAAGAGATAAATGGAAAAGATTTTGTAAAGGATGTCAGAGTATGTAATTAATGTAAAGGCTTATCGAATTTTAAATAAGTTCCTCTTATCTCGAAAATTCATATAACTTTCTCAGAACCATATGGGTTCAAAACCAACTCCGTACAATCAATTGTCATCTACAAATAGGGTAATCTGATGTGGTATCCTATTTAAAATGTCTGCTAACTCTTCTTCTCATTGAAATACCTTCTGACGCATACAAGAATATTCCTGATTCATAACGGGAGGGATCGATTTCTTAGAAGAATTTGACATCAGCTCATTTTCCTCTTTTGTTTTTTAATAAATAATGTGAGATTTGAACCTTAGTCACTTGAGTGTATGTGGAAAGCCTTAATTATTGAATTGTTCTTCAAGAACCATATCAGTTCATTGTGCGTTCAATATCTGACTTCAATTCTAACATCTTGCTCAAGTATAGGCACCTTCGGGAAGGTTCAAAAATGGTAAAATGGTATCAGATGCATTACATGACAAATATCTTCACACACCGCAGCTACTCATCGACTCACCCGCGTGAAGACTTGTTATATGTTTTCAAGGCAGACGTTTCTTTCTCTGAGAGGCAAAAAAGTTGAATGCCCACCGTGACAACTGAGTTATGGTAAGAAGAGCTCCTGAAATTGCACGCCCACGCGCAATTCCCTGTCTCAGGCTCCTAGCTGCATTGGCTATCACTGGGCCCCCTTTGCTCTCTTGGGTTCTGCTCAGCAGCCGCATAGGCACTACCCAAGTGACGACAGCATAAAGAAGAAAAACTCACGATCAGATCTTGATCAGAGAGAACTGAGGTGTGGCTAAGTGAAGCATATATGGACAACCTGTTGGAGTCATCGTTGTGAGACGACGAAGTCTGTCCTCCGCAATGCGAACTGCTCGCGAGGAGCTTCTAACTCCTTGGCCTATCCCCCGTCTGGACAATAGAAATCATCATCTTAATGTAAGCACGATCTATGACGAAGATGATACTACTCTGATAACACAGTGCTTAGAGATCAGTCATCCAAACAAGTCATTGAAGAAAAACTAAAAGGATTTTTTTTTTCAGAAATTGAGCCCTACCATCTATCATCTTTAGAGATTGATTCTCCAAATGTTAATAGATCAATCCTAATTTAGATTGGATAAGATCGGCTGAATCAGCAGATCCAATGGAAACAAGCAATCCAGTCACACCCCAAGTGTTAATAGACCAATCCCAATTAGATTGGATAAGATCAGCTGAATCAGCAGATCCAGTGGAAGCAACCAAATCCAGTCACAAATAAGTAAACATATATACCGCAAAGCACTTAAAGAAAAGGTAATGTTGCATTTCCCCCATAAGAAAGTTGCATGTACCACTAATTTTATTGCATAAACAGAGGAAATGTGGTCAATGGATGTCAGAAGAAGTTCCTCTGCCTCCAAAACAGAAAAGAAGAAACTCAGAAATGAGCAAAGTTAAATGCATCAAATACCTACAGACACGGAAGGAAACAGAAGGAATATGCCTAGACTAGTGTTAAAGAGAAACAGCCATAACAAATGTTCTCCACATCAATAGTGATTTCCCTGAAGAGACAATTCTTAAATCTAGCCCATATTCTCCAACAGGCTGCATGAGGAACAATGCTAAGTCCTCGAGCTCTATTACTGTTGCTGAGTTACAACTTGAGGTTCTCTGGAATTCTTCAGCCACAAGTAGAACAGTTGCGAAACCAGTGGAGAAGCAATGTGGCCAAAGGCCCTCCAAACCCCTCCATTAATTGGGCAAAGCATCATTAAATGATAAATGCCTCCATATCCAGTCCACAAAGGAAACAAATGACGCCACAAAGAGTACACCTCTTTTGCCCATAATTTTTGTGACAAACCACTCCTTAAATAATAGCCACATGAAAGCCTTTACCTTTGATGATGTCTTGACCTAATATTTCAACACTGAGGATGTTGGTTGAATTTTTTCCGACAACTGATATAAGGATTTAACTAGGAATGGTATTGAATTATGCCTCTAAGCAAAATTATCTTGTCTGTTCTGGCTTGCAGGACCAGGAACGAGAGTCACTGGTTCTTTAAAACCAGGAGCTGAGGCTCTCTATTTTGAGAAAAAGAATCCAAACCCAAATGTAACCGCATGAAAGGAATGGAAGCAGGCTGGAAATGTATGAAATATTCTAGCTTGAACAAGATCCTTTTGTCTAGCTTTATGCCTATTCCATTTAACAATGAGCACATGCTGAATATATAACTCTGTTTCTACAAAATTTCACCCAACTCTTAACAATCATCCTGTAAATCAGCCAAACAGCACAACTTTGGTGTAATCCGGCAGATTCTTCTTTTATTTTATTTTCTCCAAGCATTGTCAGTTTCAGGGCAAACACTGGTTCTGCCAGTGCTAATTCCAATCTGATTGTGGCTGGTCCTGCAATCCATGATAGGTTGCTCCAGAGTCCATGTACGGAAGTTTCTGCTTCTTCAACCACTTGAAATGTCAAAATTTTGGCAGACATTCAAATATTTAGGCAGAGAAGCCCCTATTTAGATGTCTCACTACCTGACACAGGACAAATTTACGGATGCTTCTCGAATGTATAATTAATCTTACAAAAGAGTAACATGTGCATAATTTTCTGATTAAGTCAATCAAATTTGAAAGAAACTTGGAACCAGGAAAAGAAGTTTCAACCCCCTCCTCCACCCAACAATAGGCAGTGTGACAATCATAAGGAAATGATACCAGAAGTCTCCTAGAAGGGACTTGAAACCCAAAATAAAAACTCTATCAGGTTTATTTGGTCCGGTTCAGTTGCTGTCACCAAGCTAAGAAAGTCGATGGATGTGGTTCAACTTGCCTGGCTCTAAGAGTAGGCATGCACAGCTTAGGCAAGAAGTCAGGGAAGGTCAAAAGGTAGGCTGGTTTTGGAGTAACAATATACCCTCCCTCACAAATAAAATGGGGGGAAAAGAAGACAAGATGATGATGGCAATGAAGTAGATGGACAAGGCAACCATGAATGGCACAGCAACTGTACTGTGACTAGGTATAGGCAGTGGCAGGACACCAGCTGTCTGGCAGCCAAGCCAACTGCACAGTTGTCATGTTGCAATTGGCTGCTGCTAATAGATGCTGCTTATGCAGCAGAGGCTGTGAACTGCTGTTCTTATTGCAAAGAGGCTGAAGACATCCAGCAAAGAGGCTGCCGGGGAGAACATCTTGCAGAGTTGCCGGCAAAAGACCAGGAGGTTCATTTGGTTTCATGCCAGAGAACAGCCCTTGCCAAGAAGAGTTATGCATTTGCTGCCCCAAATTTCAACAACCCTACATTAATCCTTCAGCTTACATTTACAAAGCTGGAAATTACAATAGCTCCCACATTGCAAAGATAAACTCCACACTAATTCTAATTTTTTGAGAGTTATACACTAATTCTAATTAGAACTCCATTTTTTTTTTTTTTTGAAAATGGGTAGTACCACTAATCTAATTAAAATGGCAAATTGTGAAGTTAACTCCAAGTCCTTCCAGTCTGATGCCCCACAATCAGATGAAACATATTGCTATCTAGACAGAGGCAAGAGATGATTGAGGCAACCAAGGGATTGCCTCAAGCCTCAAATGCCTAGGCCATGGCCTAAGGCGTTTGAGGTGACAATATTACACACAGAGTATACGCTACTTTATTCACAAAATGACTAAAATACATGCATAAAACCCTACAAACTGCCTTCATTTACTCATTTAACCAGGGCAAGAGAGGTGGGCCAACTTGACTGTCTTTGGTAGCCTATGCACCATGATCACCTAGGCAATTTTCTCCAGCACTTTGCCTCATCAGCAGACAGTCGCCTTGACCGCCTTTGATAACAGACATATATTAGTGCTTCTCAATCAGGTGGCCATTTTTGTAATAAAACTATGTTATCAAGGGTGGTCAAGGCAACCCTCAAACCAAATTGCCTAGGAAATCTTGGTAATTGCCTAGGTTGCCAAAGGCCATCGTCCCCCATCCCAGCCCCCCAAAAACTTGGCTTAGCATGGTTGAACGAATAAACTTAGGCAGTTTATAGGTTTTTATGCATATGGTTTTTAGTACTTTGAATAAAATAGCATACATTTATGTACCTGAAAATATATCCTTTCATTTTTTAATAAATTGTCACTTCAAATGACCTAGGTCATCATCTAGGAATTTGAGGCTAAGGTGACCCCTTAGTCGCCTCAGTCTCCTCTCGCCTCTGACCACATAGTAACCAATGCACTTGTATGTGCCAGCCAGTCTCAATCTAGATCAGGTAGCCCTTCTCAAATGACACTTCATGCAGATGCACCAGTTATAATCCTGATCTACATCCTACACTACCTTTTCCTAAACTGGAGCAACACACATTGTCCAGAACGGATGATGACTTGCACTAATTCAAATGCCAGAAGGATATTTATCCCATGAACATTTCATAATAGAATGAGCTCTTTTCTAGAACATTTTGTTCTTTATATTTATGATAACTGAATTGTGTCTAACAGAAAGTGTTCTACATTATAAATCCATGTCCCAAATATTATGATAAATAAACTTTGTATAAGGAAAAGAAACATTTTTTTGTAGCAAAGCAGCATAATTGGCAACATGTATGCATGTATGCATGTCAGTATGTCAGATATCAGTCCACCTTCTTGGAGAAGCATCCTCATTACACTGGTATAACATCCTACTTACACTGGTCTTACATCCTAGTGATACACCTGCATCAGGCAAGCCCAGTTACATAGTCTTGACTATTGTCCAAACAATGAACAGAAGCATCATTTTCTCTCCATCACTACTCTTAACATGATAACAATGTGAGACAGTTCCTTCTCTTCTGATCCTCATTGTCTCTCCCCTCAGAAGTCATGATGATTGCAGTCTTACAGGCAGGGTCTGCAGAACTGGAACCAGTTCTCAGTGCATTGGGGCCCGGTTACAGTTCAACCTGGGAACCAGCCATCCAATGTTTAGGGACCAGTCCCCTAACTTAATTTTATAATGATTTTTTTAAAAAAATAAAAACATAATTATTTAAGCCTAATTCAAAAAGTCTGAATCCCTAATCTCAACTTAATTTTAAACTTTCAAATCTAATCAAGCCACTAATCATTTAATTTCATTAGCTTGGATCTCTAATTACTTACTCACTAAGATTGTAGCTTATTTCTCTCCCTCTTCTCTGAAAAGTACTTATATATTGTGTTCTTAAAAGGACCAGCAGATCCAGTCCCAGAAATAGTAGAAAGGACAGGATTGCAGACCTTGCTCAACAGGAGCTAAGGGATTTTTTTTTTTTTCTCTTACAAAGGTCATTGTTATAGAGTTCATCATCATAGAGATTCTCTCCTTTCCACTGTCATCATTTTTCCCCTTCTTTTCCTTTGGCATAGTTCTTGCTTTTACTTGGTGCTTAATCGTCACAACTGAGTGCCATCTTTCCATCATCAGATTGGACAAGCATCCCACTCAATATCAAGGGAAAACACCTGCATCACTTTGCATTGTCAGTGGCATCCATATCCTCTGTTCTCTTTCCCTATCATCGCAATGTTTCATCCAGCTCCCGTGTCCAGTTCCAGTGTCACACAGCAAGCCATTCTGATAGTATTCCTTGGTTGAGGTTGTCATCTGCCAACCTCCCCAATCACCACAGTAGGTTTTCTGGGCAAGCTTTACAGGGAGATAGAAATTGACACAGGCTTTCTAGATGTGGAAACTGCATCCAATCACACATTCCTAAATTAGATAAAGACCCACTATGTGCATCTGGTAATATGTTCCCAAACTGGATCCAGATCGATTGTCTAGAGCCAGTCACCTTAAATCTGGACCAGGCACTCCCAGGCTTGTTATCTTTTTGCAGCCTGCTCAAGTTATTTAGGAAGCCAACTTCACTTTTCTTGTCCAGTTCAGGAGAACTCTTGTGCAGCTCAGAAGCTTCTCTAGCCAGCGCATGCTACTTCTTTTCAGACAAATCAGAATCAAGTCAGTTAAGTGTTGACATCTAAGCATGGAAAAGAGGATTGGATCAGCCCAGGAATCGGCCTCGGCTGATCCCGATCCGATGTGGATCGGCCAATCCTCAAGAAATCTGGCCGATCCAGGATCGGCCAGATAAAAAATGGTTTTGTTTGGAAAAAAAATCAAAGAAAATCAGAAAACAATTAAAAATCAGGAAAAATGTCTTGAATATTTACATATATATATATAATATGTAATCATACTCACAAGTTTACCCCATTAATACATATATATACATATACAATATATATGTAATCATACACTATATACATATCAGATTAATGCACAAACATAATTAATATGTATATCCTTATAAATGTATACATTATACATATATCACAATATAATGATTGTGAATAGTGTGGAATATGGAGCACTCTATACATACATATCATATTGATGAACAATTTATTCATATATACATATATATATATATATATATATATATATCTTTGTGTACTCATATACATAAATATGTAAATTAATGTACACAATCATATTCGACATTAATTAGTGTGTATATATACATATGTATTAGTTTAAATATGTAAATGATTGTTTAAAACATGTATTAATTAATGTATATAATAAAAAACTGGATGGCAGAATCGACCAGGGATTGGCCAATCTGGGTTGATTTGGCCAACTTAAAGGATTCAGGGGCTTCCCCTCAGAAATCAGATCAGCCTAGGCCGAACCAATACAGAATCGGCCGATCCCGTACTGGATGGGCCAATTCTGCATTCCATGCATCTACGGGCATACAATTGTCATCAGCATTTTGTTAAATACCAGAAAACTACCCAGGGATTCAATATTTCATTGCAACCATGGAACCTATTTCTTTGCCTAGCAACCCATGTGCGAGTTTCAGGGCCCCACTTTACTCTCAATGCAACTTTTTCTGTGCATTAATATACTATAAATATGTCTAGTGTCTTTTGACATGATGTTGATATTTTCCTGGTACCTATTGACACCCATTTTGGCCCATAAGTTGAGTCATTTTTCTTGTTCATATAACGATGCCCCAAATCAGTCGTCACTTTTGAGCCTACCCTTGGCCCATCATGAACGCTTTATGCATAATTCCAAGCCCAATCTCGCTTTGAATGCCAAAATCCATGTTCGTTTGAGGTTCATGCAGTCAGGGCATGAACATGACATGGGAGTATGGGACCATGTCACGTTCATATTCTCTCTCCATAAAAGGCAACATATCACAGCATGGCATTCTGAATGTGGTATGTCACATTCTCAGAAATCCCATGCAGATTGCATGGAGCCAGACACTTATCTTTATCTCTTTAAGGGTCATGTTTGGATGGGTTTTAAGGTTTCAAACTTGGCCAAAACTCTTTGTAATTGTCCTCCAAGCAGTTTAGAGCATATTTTTTAGGATTTATCGTCCAGAAAATCCCTTTTATTCGTGATTATCTCAACCTAAGATTAGGGTTTCTCTCCCTATAAAAACAACCCATAGGGCCATAAAGCCAGGGAGGCTGCCAAGGGACTTTGTAGGGGACATGCTGCACTATTTTCTATCCTATCTCGTCCATCTTCAAGCCAGGAAGCAGCCATCTGGGCACCCTCTTTTCCTTTCTCTCTTTTATCCTTTATTTCAATGCATACATGCTAGCTTAGGTTTTCTTTCGACTTTTCTCTTGATTGCACATTCTAAACACGATGCACACACTATTTTATCTCAAACAGAGGTTTAAAATCCACCCTCTCCAATTCTTCAGGTTTATTTTCTTAAGGGGTGGATGCCACACAAAGTCTTTGATCTAAGGGGTTTTTCTCTTGTTTGATCTCTTTTGCAGGTCTAGCAAGCAGGATAGCACAAGGCCCTCATTCTCTGGCCGGCTAGAGAGAGAGGAAGGAAGAAAATGACATCTCCAAACTCAGAGGCTAGCATTCTTAGATACAAATTCCAATACCCTACCTTTTCATATTTCTAGGATAGTTACCCTCTCGTTTTATTTTTTTCATGTCTTGCAACTTTCCTAGTGGCAATCACAATCCTTTGTTATTTCTATTTATGTTCATATTGGGGTCAATGTCACGCTTGCAATACCCTATTTGGTGCATTATTCACAAGGTAGCAAAGGCTATTCTTCTGTGAAAAAACTTACCTATAGGCTTGTTGTACATGTGTTGTGACATGTACTCGTTCAGGGTTTTTCAGCAAGTTTATTAAAGTAGAATAGATATTTTATTTATGTGAAGCTTTATTTGCAAGCTTTTTTGTGTTGTTTCTCTCACTCCCTCACAAATAACGATCATGCTTGATGTCCTTGACTCCTCACATACGGTAAAATAAATGCTTGGAGAAATTACATGCATACTTCTCTGTTGACCTCTTTAGGAAGTCAAATACCGGAAACAAAGAATGTGAAGAGCATGCAATACATCAAAAGCAACATAATACACTCACACATAATGCAACTTTCAAAAGTCTACAGAAACAAACTGCAAAAGAGCTAACCCCAATTCGCTGAGCTCCATGGTTAAGTCGCTGATCTCCATGCCAGAGAGTCTCACTGCAGCCATCGTATCAGGAAGCTCTTCCCTTGTCACATCCAGTAGCCTCTCAATCGAATTCGCAGCTGTCCCAAAAGCCTTTTGTTCGACATCTCAAGAGATGTGGAAGAAAAACAAAAGTAGTTATAAACTCAGGAAATCCAGAAAATACTAGATGATGGTGCACAACCAGAAAATGTGGAGCAAACTCTGGAAAATACAGCTAATGGTAGAGCATTGTATACAATTTGAGTGGTTCCAGGGTTCACAAACCAAAAGGGTCGGAATTGCCGATAAAAACAGCCAGGACGCAGAGATTGCTACCTGCAAAATGACCAGGGATCAAAAAAAATATATTGCATTTTCCATTACTCTCAAGTGATCGAGATAACAGGAGAAACTTCATTCCTCTCATAGTCCTTCAAAACTATGAATTTTCTTCAGTATTCCTACTCTAACAAAAAGATTAAAGAGCCAACTGCGCTGACCGCAATGAAAAGATAAAAATTATTCTCGCTTCCTTCACAAGTCACAAATCCTCTTCAAGATCGTGAAATATCCTTCAAAGACAGGATTCTAGTACTAACCAAACAATGCTACTACAATAAAATCCCATACCCGCGAGGCATTAATTTATTCTTTTGCAAATGAGAACAAGGCCGCAACACAAATTGAAGAAACGCCCACGCGAGAGATTAAAAAACCTCCTTTGTTTGTTAGAATAAACATGGGATCACATACGAAAGCGGAATTGGTTACGACTGAGACGTACGGCGCAGGCCACGACGTTCAGCACGAGGACGTGCCGCCCGTCGAGGCTCCACTGCAGCTGTGCCGCGGGTGGGGGAGATCCCACGGAGGCCGTAAGAGGGGCAGCTGTAGATGCACTGGGGGTGGCGAAGCATGTTGTGGCGAACGGGCGGCGGACCGAGGGAGGGGAGGAGGTGAGAGAGGAGAATGGCCAAGAAGGCGACCTGGGCCTTCTTCCCACAGGCATTGCCACGAGGCCCACCCTTGATCCCAGCTTGGTGGGCGGCGGCAGAGGGGGAGAAGAGGCCATGGCGCAGAGGCGGCCGCCCCTTCTGTTGCGACTTGCGGCCTCCCTTGTTAGAGGGAAAGCTTCGATGCAACGCCCTTCTTATTTAATGTACTTCTATTGTTGTTTGAGTTTTTCTCGTTGGCCAATGCATCAAAAGTGAACTAAATACATATTGAAAAAATCTAATAAATATTCCTCTAGATTAAAATATGAGGAGCAAGGTTATAAGGAGTTTTTGTAATAAGTTAGTTTTTCCAAAAAAGAAAAATTGTAACCAACCGAAGGAAGTTCGAGAAAGATGCGAGACCCGCCTAGTCCATTGTTTTCTCTTTTTTTCAAAAAACAATGTTCTACCAAATGTTGAGCCCCTTTTTGGTAGTTTTTTTTTTCTTTGACAAACCTTTTTTTAGTAGATAGCCATCTACTGGAGAGAAAAATTAGTTCGGATCTTAAATTTGACATCCAATAGAGCTGCAAATGGAGCGGATCAGGAGATTTTGTGGCCACTCTATTTATAGTAGGAGAAATTAATTAGAAATCTCTGACTGTAATAGAGAGGTCTTTACTGTAACATGACTTAACGTATACTGTAACAATAGATAACATTTACTGTAATGAGTAACAGCTCTATCAAAGACTAAAAAATAGTCAAATATCTATTAGAGACTCCTAATTAATTTGCCGTTTATAGTATTTAGATAATCCATATCCACTCTGAATTATATCAAACTAGTTTTATGCTTGTGCGATGCACGGGAGGTTTTTAAATTTAAATATTTATTAATTAAAATTTATATTTTTGTGCTAATCCTACCAAGTATAGTCCTGCCATATTTTCCACACTTGTCATCGTGATTTAGGTAGAAATGTGTGTTTAAGTTTTTTTTTTAATTTTATGCCTCTATATTTTGGCAAGACAGTGAATTCCTTACCTAAATTATATGTATAGATATTTATTTTCTTAGAACTGCTTGTACTTCTAATTTTTAAGGAGATATTTAAGCAGAAATTAGAGTGTTCTGGTGCTGTCATGTGGCAGCTCCAAGATTGAGTATATTATATTAGTATAGATATAGACGGATATTATTAAGCAGATGTATTTTGGATAGGGAGCAGATATCTGGATAAATATGAAGTTTATAACCTAATAAAATTAGACAATATTTGAGTATAACATGAAGAAAATTTTAGTAAAAAATATAAATTAAATATTAAAATAACTCACTATCAAAACATGTATATATCAAGACATCAAACAATCACAAAAAATAATAGAAAATAAGTGGCCATAAATTATCATAAGACAACAATAAAATCTTAAGTTACAAACATGTAATAATATGCCACATCTCTAGTACAAAATCAATTGAAGAGTCAATAGTTTAATAGGGTGATTGGTTACACTTTTTAATCAATTTTTTCTCTTAAAAAAAAAAGGACAGACACATAGACACGTTTGGTAAGTGGTTTTTTATTTTAAGGAAGAAATTTTATCATATGTAAATCTCTTCAAAAAAAATAAGTATGAAACATTTAAAAAAAAAACACATAAGCACACGACTCTGTTTATGTGTCCTTCTAATGGTGGTTTGGACTATGTGTCACGGCATCTAAATGTGAAAAAGGTGAATGTGCATATGTGCAAATTGTGTAGTGTGAACATGTGTATGTGTGAAATGTGTAAAAGTAAACAATGTGAATGTGTAAATGAGTAAACATGTGAACCCAATGTGTTAGAATGTGAAATTGTGATTTATGATATGGAAATGTTAGATTCATGTCAAAACAGCAACCTTACTGTGTTCTAACAATGTTTTACATGTACACAATATGTAGAATCCATGTTAGGAGCATTTCCTTTTATGTGTGCGAAAATCCCGTGCTAAATTGCTATCATGTTGTAGCTTAAATGTGAATGTAGCTCTCATGTGAATAGATAAGTAGAAAGTATGTGGTAGGTATTTTATTTTGGAATGACATAAAAACCGTATCATGTGTTGTGAATTATGTAGAAATATCATGACAGGTTGTTTCTTATCATTGTTTCAACCATGCTATATGTTTTGATGTAATGAAATTGAAAGTAGGACTTACTTGTGAAGTATGCATGTATGATGTGAATGAAATTTACTTGCTGAGTCTTTTAGACTCATTCCTTGCTTCGGCGTACAGGTTTAGCAGGTGACCCTACTTCCTTGGAGGAGACCATTGAGAGCGACTCCGAGCGAGGAGAGTAGAGTGTGTGGAGTCATCATCATTGTATCTTACTTTCTTAGTATGTAATTGAAATTTATGTATTTGGAACTTATGTAATTGTGGACAAACAATGTAATTTGGAATTCGTAGTTCATTTTATGGACTGTAGTTCTTAAATTGCTATATTGATCATGTATGTTTAAATGTGGATGATGAAATGAAAGATAGTGGTTCTTTTCTTCCGCTACTCTGTATTATATTTGTGTACATCTCAATCATTTGTCAGTGTTGGGTAAATGTCCCACTGTGACGAGACTCACTATACCGACGTGGATTGGTATAATCGTACCGGTATAAGGAGGGTCGTCGCAGAGATTGGTATCAGAGCGACTTGGTTGAGACTGTACATAAATACCGAGTCATCATCTTCATTACATGCTAAATCTTTATAGAATTGTCCATATGTGTAGAATTGATTAATAATGAATGGAAAATAGATAAAAAAATGGTTAGGAGTAAATTAACATAGCTCTAATAGTGGCTGGAATTTATTGCAGCCATGGCTTCGCGCGTGGTAGACATGGCGGTGCTCCTGCTCGTGAGGACGAGTAGAGACATGAGGAGCAGGCTGAGCAGCGGGCCCCGGCACCTCAGGGTCCTGTACTTCCCCCACCGCCGCCAGTGGATTATGGAGTGTTCATACAGGGTCTAGTGTAGGCCATGCAGACGCAGGCCCACACCCAGGCTGCACTCCAGGCTCAGTTGGGTGCTCAGGTTAGAATAATGAAACAAGAGTAGTCTGCTTTATTAATGGCATGATGTTGTGTTGAATATGCGTTGCTTGTTGTTTGTTGTAGTAGGCTCAAATTCTAGCTCAGGACCATGGTGGACCTTCCATCATGGAAAGATTCAAGAGGATGTTGCCACCCTCTTTTAAGGGGGAGAGCGACCCGTTGTTAGCTGAAAACTGGATAAGGGAGATCGAGAAGATCTTCCGGGCTGTTAGGTGTGCGGACGAGGATAAGGTTACTTTAGCCACTTATATGCTACAGGTATGTGTTAGTTGTATATGCTGTAATCCTGTTAAGTTAGAATTGTTTAGTGTGGTGCCTATGAAGATTGTGTTGCAGGAGAGAGCTGATGTGTGGTGGGCTTCCTTACTGCGTACCGATTCGAGGACGGAGCTATTGACGTGGCTTGGGACGAGTTCGTGAGGCTCTTTCGGGCCAAATTCGTCCCCGAGCATATCCAGGATAGGATGGAGCAGGAGTTCCTTTCCTTGACCCAGGGCTCCATGACTGTGCTCGAATATGAGGCCACGTCTGCAGAATTATCTAAATATGCACCTCATATCGTGACAGATGAGCGCAGGAAAGCAAAGAAGTTCGTGATGGGCCTGAAGCCATCACTGAGGACGAGGCTAGTAGCATTCGATCATCGCACCTTAGATGAGGCCCTTAGCACTGCTTGTAGGCAGGAGGGTGAAATGGAGCAGTACCTCGAGGAGAAGAAGGCTTCGCAGAAAGAGCCTGGAGTTACGTTCCAGCGGTAGGACAAGAAGAAAGCAGTATACCAGGCACCGCAGCGTCCAGTAACAATCAGCAGTGCACAGGTACCTTCTCAACGTTCCCCTGGTGTAAAGAAGGAGTGTCCCCATTGCGGGAAGACACATGGTGGTACGGAGTGTTGGATGGTAGCGGGAAAGTGCTTGAAGTGCGGAAGCAGTGACCCAAGATCAAGGATTGTCCGAGACTTTAGCAGGGAGTCCAGCGCGGAGCGCCAGCCCCAGCAGCGGTAGCAGCAACAGCGCTAGCTACAGGAAGACCAGGAAGGCCTCGAGCCCCAGCTCGAGTGTTTTCCCTAGCACAAGAGGATGCGAGCAGGCGGAGCATGTCTGTCACGTCCCGAGAATTACGCAGCGGATATTAATAATTAATTCGAGTCGATATCCCGAGACGTGGACAGTTGGCAAATAAGCCTCTAGCTAGCACGCACTAAATGTGTATCAACACAACATCATAATAGGGTCCCATGTTGAACTCAATATAAATTGTATTCAAATCTCAACTCTTTGTATTCAAACGGAAACTAGTACAGGACTAAGACTCAAAAAAAGGGAAAGTACATTAAATCCTCACTTCCTACTACATTGTTCTAACACTCAAAATAAACTAACTATAGATAGACTCATGATTGGAACGCTCTTCACTCAGACGCATTCCCATCCTCGACTTGCTCTTCCTCTTGAACTTCATAGTCACCTAAATTGGGTAAAAGTAGGGGATGAGCAAACTAGCCCAGTAGGATTTATATCTCAATGTGCGGGCAATGATATAAGTGATTAGCATTTTAGAACTAGGCAAGTACGATGAATGATATGCAAGTACGAATAAAACTTGTTAAAACATGGTATATAGAACAAGCTAAAGAGAGTGATTATGATAGAACAAGATGTGAACAAGATGACAAGATAGAACTAGCAATATATTACTTTGTACGAGCACGCGAGATTTCACTTGATGTCAAAAACGCAGGATATCACTAATTGCATTAAATGCAGGATGGCCATATCACGCAAGCAAGCAAGCAAGAACGCACGAGCACGATCATGTAACACTAATCAGGCATGTAGACTCTAATGTACACCAAGGAAAGATCCACCAAGAATGCACACTAGGACACATGTATGTGGTTGTTGTATCTAACATTCAACAAGCAAGAAAGTACTCCCAGCGCAGATGCAACGCCAGTAATCATTATACCCCATGGTTAATAGTATATCTATGACTCGCCGTCATTGGGGCTAGATTAGAGCCCTTGGACACACGCCGTGCCCTGTCAGCATCTCATGTAAGTTCTTAAATGTAGATACCCACAGTCATTAAATAATGGCCAATGAGAGTTTCAATAAGTAAGCATGTGTAATGTCATGTTCATGATGATGATGGGAACAAGTAATAAGTAATTGAACATGATTTCATGATAACAATTGTCGAGAGATAATTTCGGCAGCATAACAGTACGATTTGTACTTTGGTTAAATCTTTACATTAATGGCTTTAGTCTAGATTATCAAATCACGCTTACGAGAACAAGAGGAGAAAGGAAGTGCACGCTATCTTTAGGGAACTTCAATGGTACAACCAACTCGTCGGCCATGTGGGAATCCATGGTCAGAGGAGATTTACGGAGGCCTTGGAAAAAGGTCGCTAGTCTACCGATTCGGAATAACCGGTAGAGAGTTTCCAATTTCCCAAGAAAAGGCTGCCTAATAGTGCTAGTGTGTAGTGCGGTACGCGTGTCTCAATTCACAAACCATCGATCTCAAACTCGCAGGAAGCACTTTACAATATAACGTGGAATAAACTATGCACTTTAACTAACATGGTTCGCAAGATTTTATGATATCCATTATCATTTAAATGTAGAAGAACAGTAGGAAGTTTAAATCACAAGAAGCATGAATGGATCATAACATTTAAGGAGCACTTAGAATAGCATTCATGTAATTAAAGCTTTTAAATGGGTTAATCACTTTTAAGCCATTAAATAGCAATCATGTAATGATCAGACCCAAAACAAGCAACTACACAGTAAATATCACATTTAAACAGACATCGGGTATATGCGAAAACTTTGCAAGAAAAATGTGGTTTCAGGTAAAGATTCTGAGAAGGCGACATAGCATATAAGGAAGGCGACAGGGTCTGACAGGCCAGGGTCAGATCGCGAAATGCACCTAAGAGGAAGGCGACATGGGTGTTGTCAGGTCGGGGTCAGATCGCGATAGGCTCATGAAAGGAAGGCGACAGGTCGGGACCAGAAGGCGACAGGGGGTTGTGAAGAACACGACGGGAGGGCGGTCAGTCAGGCAGCATGATCGCGACGGAGCGCATGTCGCCTTGACAAGCGACAAGGGGTATGTCGCAATCAAACCTCTGAACGCGACCTATCGGGCCATCGCGTTCACAGGTTCTGCGTCAGACTCTGACAGAGCAAGGACATGCTCTTGGATTGCGGTCCAGAACTTCCATCCATTGACACAGGGTGCTTCTGAAATAGAGAACAAATTGTACAGTGTATGAAAAATAACGAAACCAGTTTTAAATCAACCTAGACATACAAGGGTACTTCCAGTAAATCGGTATTGGAAAATAAGGATGGTTTCAATAGGCTTTGATCACGTTGAACACAAAGTCAGAACAAGTGTAACCTGAAGTCGTAGATTTAGGCAGCAACCCTATTACCACGCTTATAACTCTCTAACTAATGACATTTACACAAAATGTTCAACACCAAACTTGAAGAAGATAACTAGTAGAACAACGTTCATGTTGTGGGTTTACTCTAATTCGGTCTTGAGTCAAGTGTAACATATAAAGAACATAAAAAGCCCTAAAAGTGCACGACTTTGAGAAAACGCTTATAATTCAAAATCTACTCAATGAAATTCGATGAAACCAGAGGGCAATGAAAGCTAACTTGATTCTCTACACATTTGGTATAAGAGATGTTAAGATTTGGCCCGAGAAAACCTACCTCTTGGGTTGATGAAGTCTCGTTCTTCAGAAAACCTGTGTTCAGACCACTGTTTGAAGAACGCTAATACTCCGTGTATACTGCATGGAATTTGGGCATTCCACTTGGGTTAGGAAGTAGACTCGACCCTCTTTCCAGGAGTATAAGCCTTGCACGATGGGATTTAGGTTTGGCCTACCTTTGATCGGCTTCAAGAGGGTGGTTTGTGCAGATCGTAGTAGATGAACGGGGAAGAAGAAGATGAGCTTGGTATGCTTGATCTCCTACTCTCCAGCCACCAAGAGCTCCTCCACACGACCCCAGCAAGTTCTAAATTCGTCCCTAGGGTTTGGGTGAAGAGTATTTAAGCATCTATGGTGTTTAGGAGTCCTATTGTAACTAGGAAAGAAGGGTTTCGGGGGGATTGGCATGTTGGTTTCCTATTTTTGATGATTTCTTCCTCCATTAGAGAGTCTTGGCCATCAAGCAACTTCCATGGATGGGTAGGCACGAATTTGGGTTGCCATGAATGCATGTTTGTATCCCAATTCAACTCTAATTGCCTCTTTTTAATTTCAGCTTATTTATGGTTACGAATTTCTATGTATTTCTTGCTTCATTTGATTTTTGGGCCATATGTGGTCCATTGGCCCACTTATGATATTGGGTCATTATTATATATTGTTAGAAGCATTTCTACATTTTTATTTAATTTATGATTGCTCGTATTTCCGTGTTAACGATTTTCCGACTTGTTTCTTTATTGGATAATCGGTCACAATAATTCTTAAACCTAGCTCACATGATTTATTGACCCAATTTTCTTGATGGTCATTATAGGATATTATTGAAGTCCATTTATGATTTTTATTTAATCCTGACTCGTCCAAGTACGTGTAATAATGATATTTCGACTTATTCATGAATACGATAATAAGTCGCGAATACTTTAAACTAGCTAATCCAATTTTTCTTGGCACAATTTCTTTGTGAAAGTTTAGTAATAATGTTTGGGGTTGATTATAATTTTACGGAATTTTCCGATGTGTTTTAGCACATACGATAATGATACGTATGTTTTAAATACTTGTTATTATGGAAATTATTTATTTCCATTTTAATTAAATTTTTATATAATTGAAATTTTCGGGGTGCTACACCCTCCCCCACTTAAGAGAATTGGTCCCCAAATTCCTATATAGGAAGATTTTGTATAAGTGAGGTGTACTTACTTGTGAATAACTCCGGGTACCTTTTGCGCATTGCTTCCTCGATTTCCCACGTGTCGTCTTCATCCATGTGTTGATTCCATATAACCCTTACTAGTGGAATAACTTTGTTCCTTAGTTGGCGCAGTTCCCGGTCCACGATCTTAATCGGCTTCTCTTGATATGTTCCGTCTTTGTTGAATTCCAGAAGCTCATATTCTATGACATGCCATGGATCTCGTACATACTTTTTCAACATGGATATGTGGAACACATTGTGTATTCCATCCATTTGTGGTGGTAAAGCGAGACGATATGCCACCTCGCCGACTCTTTCGAGGATTTCGAAAGGCCTGACAAACCTTGGTGACAACTTGCCTTTAATGCCAAATCGCCTGATCCCACGGCCTGGAGACACTTTCAAGAATACGTGCACCAACCTGAAACTCCAGGTCTCTTCTTCTATTATCTACATATGCCTTTTGTCTTTTGCGCCACTGCCATTCTTTCTTTAATAAGCTTTACCTTTTCTGTGGTTTCTCTTATCATCTCAGGTCCTAGCATTTGTTTTTCGCCAACTTCATACCAGCATATTGGAGATCGGCAACTCCTGCCGTAGAGTGCTTCAAATGGTGCCATTTGAATGCTAGCTTGATAGCTATTATTGTAGGCGAACTCCACGAGGGATAAGTGTTCGTGCCAGCTTCCTCCAAAATCTAGGACACATGCTCTGAGCATGTCTTCAATCACCTGGTTGGTTCTTTCCGTCTGACCATCTGTCTGTGGATGGAAAGCCATACTAAAGTTTAGTTTGGATCCCAAGGAGTAGTGCAGTCCTTTCCAAAACTGGGATGTGAAACTGGGGTCTCTATCAGACACGATAGACACCGGTACTCCATGTAATCTGACTATTTCTTTTACGTACAATGCGGCCAGAACATCTACTGACCACTTATTCTTCACTAGCAAGAAGTGAGCCGACTTAGTTAAGCGGTCGACAATAACCCAGATACCATCGAATCCACCTCTAGATTTGGGTAGACCGAAAATGAAGTCCATCCCTATACCTTCCCATTTCCATGCTGGGATTTCTAGGGGTTTGAGTTTACCTGCGGGTCGCAAGTGCTCCGCCTTGACCTTTTGACATGTTAAGCATCGGGAGACATATTCCGCCACCTCTCTCTTCATATTAGGCCACCAAAAGCTCTTTTCAAATCTGGTACATTTTGGTAGTTCCAGGATGAATAGTATATCTGGTCTTGTGAGCCTTGTCCATAATCATTTTCTTTGTCTCCGCATGGTCGGGTACACAGACTCGATCCCGGAACAATAACCTTCCATCTTCGGTTAATGAGAAATCCGGCCTCTGGTCTAGATTAGCCTTAATCTCCACAAATACAGGGTCATTGTCTTGGAGTGTGTGTGATGTCTTCCATTAGTATGGATTGTGCTCTAACACTAGCAACAAAGCACCCCTTCTCTTTGATGTCAACATCAATATTTAATTTGGTGAAATCTTCTAATAACTTCCATTCATCTACCATTAAACTTGACAATGTGATCATTGGCTTTCTACTTAGAGCATCTGCCACAGAATTTGCTTTTCCGGGATGATATTGGATCGTGAAATCGAAGTCTTTGAGATACTCAACCACCTTTGCTGTCTCATATTCAAGTCCTGCTGAGAAAACAGATACTTCAAGCTTTTATGGTCAGAAAACACAATGAATTTCTCACCATATAGATAATGACGCCATATCTTCAAGGCGAAGACTACAGCCGCTAGCTCCAGATCATGTACAGGGTAATTGTCCTCGTGCTTCTTCAATTGTCTGGACGCGTAGCATACAACTTACCCATTCTGCATCAGCACACAGCCAAGGCCGATCCCGGATGCATCGGTGTATACTTCAAAACTACCCCCAGCAACTGGCAGTGTTAGTACGGGTGCTGAGGTAAGGTGCTCTTTCAATGCCTTGAAACTTTCTTCACATTCATCAGTCCATGCAAATGGATTCTCCTTCCTGGTAAGCCGGGTCAATGGTACAGCTATCTTTGAGAAATCCTTAGTGAAGCGACGATAATAACCGGCTAAACCCAGAAAGCTTCTAATCTCCGATACAATTGTCGGCCTTCCCAGTTCTTTACTGCCTCCACCTTGGACGGATCTACAGTGATTCCCTCCTTGATATGATGTGGCCAAGGAAAGACACCTCTTCCATCCAGAACTCATACTTACTAAGTTTGGCATAGAGTTGATTGTCTCTAAGCACTTGTAGAGCCATCATCAAGTGTTCTTCGGTTCTTTTTGAATTGGAGTAAATAAGGATGCCATCAATGAAACCATTATAAACTGGTCCAAGTATGGCCTATAAATATTATTCATAAGTTGCATGAAAGCCGCTGGAGCATTTGTTAAACCAAATGGCATAACTACGAACTCATAGTGACCATATCTACTTCGGAATGCAGACTTATGAATATCCTCCTCCTTTATTCTTAGTTGATGGTAGCCTGATCTTAGATCTATCTTGGAGAAATACTGTGCACGGGAATCTGGTCAAACAGCTCGTCGATGCGGGGCAGTGGATACTTATTCTTTATTGTCAACTAGTTTACTGATGGTAATCAATGCATAGCCTCATTGTCCCGTCCTTCTTTCTGACTAATAGCACTGGCGCTCCCCACGGGGATGTGCTAGGCCTGATAAAACCCTGATCTAGCAATTCTTGGATTTGCCTCTTAACTCCTGCAATTCCACAGGGGACATACGGTACGGGGCCTTTGAAACAGGGGCTGCCCCAGGGAGTAACTCGATGGTGAAGTTTACCTCCCGCTCAGGCGGTATACCAGGTAATTCTTTGGAAATACATCAGATAGTCCCTGGCTATTGGAATGTCTTCTAGGGATGGTTTTTCTTTTCAGTTGCCAAGACGGAAACTAGGAAAGCGTCACAACCCTGGTTGATTAGCTTAGAAGCCTTAAGGGAGGATATCAAGATGGGGTGTTTGTGATATCGGGTGCCAAGTAGTGATAGAGTTGGATGGTTTGGTTTTAAAAGTGACCCTCCTATGGCGACAGTTTACATCGGCAATATTCAATTAGCCAATCGACACCCAGAATGGCATCATAACTCTTCATGTCTAAACAGATAAGGTCGGCAGGGAGATTGTGTCCTCCAATTATAGTTTCACATTTTGGCAAGTAGTGAGTGAGTTCAGATTCTGAGCCTAGTGGAGAGGCTACAGTGATCTTGGATGTTAGGGGTACAGGTTTGACAGGTAGAGTTGCAACAAATGTGGTGGAAATAAAAGAATATGCAGCTCCAGTATCATAAGTACAAAAGCAGGTGAGAGTGTATGGAAATGGTACCTTCCACCATACCCCTTTCTAGGTAGGTCAGCTTCTATGACAGCATTAAGGCGTCCCTGACGCCGTGGTATATTCTGAACTCTGCCTGGCTGGTCCTTCAGCATAGGACAATCAGGAATACGGTGGTCACGACCACCACATCTCAAGCATGCCCCGAGCTTCTTCTAGCATTCTTCAGCTCGGTGTCCTGGCTTATCACAAAATTTGCAGTTTTCAGCCAACTGCCTACCTTCCACTTTGACTCTCTTGTCTCCCGCGGCATCTCTTCCGGCATTCGGCCTCTGTTGTTGTTGTTGACGTTGTTGTTACGAAAGGTTAGCAATATTAGGCGCTCCTTCTTGACGAAGACCGGCTTGGAGTTGTCCTTGCCCCTCATGCCATCCACTTTGGCCATGGTGTCTTCTACCAGCTGGGCTCTTTGGACCATCTCAGTGTAAGTTTGAATATTGTGTGGTCCGAGCCTTTCAATGAACATGGGCCTGAGCCCATCCATGAAACGGTTAGCCTTCAGCCTTTCAGTTCCCACCAGGTGTGGGGCATACATAGCAAGACGCGCGAACTGAGCCTCATACTCAGCCACGAACATTCCTCTCTGTTTTAGTGCGGAAAACTCCGCTGCCTTCTTTTCCTTGACTCTCTCAGAGAAATATTTTCCCTGGAATATCTCCAGGAATCCAGCCCATTCCAGTTCAGTTATATTAGGCAGGTGGGCCGATGTGGCCTTCCACCACGCTCGGGCATCCTTGGTAAATTGGAAGTGGCCAGTACCACTTTCTCCCTGTTGTTGCATTGCATTACTTGGAAGATCTTTCTATTTCTTCCTGCCAGTTTTCTGCCTCGTCTGGGTCAGGGGATCCAGAGAAACGAGGAGGGTTTAAACTCCTAAAATTGCGGTGCAGATCACCGGCTCCATTCCTTGCAGCTCCAGCTGATTTCCAGCCTGAACTACATTTTGTAGTGCCTGGGTAAGTCCAGCCACAGTGTCTTGCATAGCTTGCTACTGGTTGCGAGCCATCGCAGTTGAATGAGAGTGTTATGAGGGTTCCTGAGAAAAGGATGGAAACCAATTAATGTCTCTAGATACCTTATAAGAGTCAATGGGTAGGAGTGTTTAAATTCTTTAAACATATTCCCAGTCTCTACCCATTCTCACCAGGTACTGTATTTAATTTTCATAACCTAGGTTCCATAGGTATCTCCTATTCCTGAGACATTATCCTATTTGGTATTCCTAGGCTCTGATACCACTAAACTGTCACGTTCCGAGAATTACGCAGCGGATATTAATAATTAATTCGAGTCGATATCCGAGACGTGGACAGTCGGCAAATAAGCCTCTAGCTAGCACAACTAAATGTGTATCACACAACATCATAATAGGGCCCACATGTTGAACTCAATATAAATTGTATTCAAATCTCAACTCTTTGTATTCAAACGGAAACTAGTACAGGACTAAGACTCAATAAAAGGGAAAGTACATTAAATCCTCACTTCCTACTACATTGTTCTAACACTCAAAATAAACTAACTATAGATAGACTCAAGATTGGAACGCTTCATTCAGACGCATTCCCATCCTCGACTTGCTCTTCCTCTTGAACTCATAGTCACCTAAATTGGGTAAAAGTAGGGGATGAGCAAACTACCCAGTAGGATTTATATCTCAATGTGCGGGCAATGATATAAGTGATTAGCATTTTAGAACTAGGCAAGTACGATGAATGATATACAAGTACAAATAAAACTTGTTAAAACATGGTATATAGAACAAGCTAGAGAGAGTGATTATGATAGAACAAGATTGTGAACAAGATGACAAGATAGAACTAGCAATAGATTACTTTGTACGAGCACGCGAGATTCACTTGATGTCAAGAACGCAGGATATCACTAATTGCATTAAATGCAGGATGGCCAAATCACGCAAGCAAGCAAGCAAGAACGCACGAGCATGATCATGTAACACTAATCAGGCATGTAGACTCTAATGTACACAAGGAAAGATCCACCAAGAATGCACACTAGGACACATGTATGTGGTTGTTGTATCTAACATTCAACAAGCAAGAAAGTACTCCCAGCGCAGATGCAACGCCAGTAATCATTATACCCCATGGTTAACAGTATATCTATGACTCGCCGTCATTGGGGCTAGATTAGAGCCCTTGGACACACCGTGTTCCTATAAGCATCTCATGTAAGTTTTTAAATGCAGATACCCACATCATTAAATAATGGCCAATGAGAGTTTCAATAAGTAAGCATGTGTAATGTCATGTTCATGATGATGATAGGAACAAGTAATAAGTAATTGAACATGATTTCATGATAACAATTGTCGAGAGATAATTTCGGCAGCATAACGGTACGATTTGTACTTTGGTTAAATCTTTACATTAATGGCTTTAGTCTAGATTGTCAAATCACGCTCACGAGAACAAGAGAGAGAAAGGAAGTGCACGCTATCTTCAGGGAACTTCAATGGTACAACCAACTCGTCATCCATGTGGGAATCCATGGTCAGAGGAGATTTACGGAGGCCTTAGAAAAAGGTCGCTAGTCTACCGATTCGGAATGACCGGTGTAGAGAGTTTCCAATTCCCAAGAAAAGGTGCCTAATAGTGCTAGTGTGTAGTGCGGTACACGTGTCTCAATTCACAAACCATCGGTCTCAAACTCGCAGGAAGCACTTAACAATATAACGTGAATAAAACTATGCACTTTAACTAAACATGGTTGCAAGATTTTATGATATCCATTATCATTTAAATGTAGAAGAACAGTAGGAAGATTAAATCACAAGAAGCATGAATGGATCATAACATTTAAGGAGCACTTAGAATAGCATTCATGTAATTAAAGCTTTTAAATGGGTTAATCACTTTTAAGCCATTAATAACAATCATGTAATGATCAACCCAAAACAGGCAACTTACACAGTAAATATCACATTTAAACAGACCTCGGGTATAAGCGGAAAACTTTGCAAGAAAATAAGTGGTTTCAGGTAAAGATCTGAGAAGGTGACATAGCCATATAAGGAAGGCGACAGGGTCTGACAAGCCAGGGTCAGATCGCGACATGCACCTAAGAGGAAGGCGACATGGGTGTGTCAGGCCGGGGTCAGATCGCGACAGGCTCATGAAAGGAAGGCGACAGGTCGGGACCAGAAGGCGACAGGGGGTTGTGAAGAACGCGACAGGGAGGTCAGGTCAGGCAGCATGATCGCGACGGAGCGCATGTCGCCTTGACAAGCGACAAGGGGTATGTCGCAATCAAACCTCTGAACGTGACCTATCGGGCCGTCGCGTTCACAAGTCTGCGTCAGACTCTGACAGAGCAAGGGCATGCTCTGGATTGCGGTCCAGAACTTCCATCCATTGACACATGGTGCTTCCGAAAATAGAGAACAAATTGTACAGTGCATGAAAAATAACGAAACCAGTTTTAAAACAACCTAGACATACAAGGGTACTTCCAGTAAATTGGTATTGGAAAATAAGGATGGTTTCAATAGGCTTTGATCACGTGAACACAAAGTCAGAACAAGTGTAACCTGAAGTCGTAGATTTAGGCAGCAACCCTATTACCACGCTTATAACTCTCTAACTGATGACATTTACACAAAATGTTCAACACCAAACTTGAAGAAGATAACTAGTAGAACAACGTTCATGTTGTGGGTTTACTCTAATTCGGTCTTGAGTCAAGTGTAACATATAAAGAACATAAAAAGCCCTAAAAGTGCACGACTTGAGAAAAACGTATAATTCAAAATCTACTCAATGAAATTCGATGAAACCAGAGGGCAATGAAAGCTAACTTGATTCTCTACACATTTGGTATAAGAGATGTTAAGATTTGGCCCGAGAAAACCTACCTCTTGGGTTGATGAAGTCTCGTTCTTCAGAAAACCTGTGTTCAGACCACTGTTTGAAGAACGCTTAATACTCCGTGTATACTGCATGGAATTTGGGCATTCCACTTGGGTTAGGAAGTAGACTCGACCCTCTTTCCAGGGTATAAGCCTTGCACGATGGGATTTAGGTTTGGCCTACCTTTGATCGGCTTCAAGAGGGTGGTTTGTGCAGATCGTAGTAGATGAACGGGGAAGAAGATGAGCTTGGTATGCTTGATCTCCTACTCTCCAGCCACCAAGAGCTCCTCCACACGACCCCAGCAAGTTCTAAATCGTCCCTAGGGTTTGGGTGAAGAGTATTTAGCATCTATGGTGTTTAGGAGTCCTATTGTAACTAGGAAAGAAGGGTTTCGGGATTGGCATGTTGGTTCCTATTTTTGATGATTTCTTCCTCCATTAGAGAGTCTTGGCCATCAAGCAACTTCCATGGATGGGTAGGCACGAATTTGGGTTGCCATGAATGCATGTTTGTATCCCAATTCAACTCTAATTGCCTCTTTTTAATTCAGCTTATTATGGTTACGAATTTCTATGTAATTTCTTGCTTCATTTGATTTTTGGGCCATATGTGGTCCATTGGCCCATTATGATATTGGGTCATTATTATATATTGTTTAAAGCATTTCTAACATTTTTATTTAATTTATGATTGCTTCGTATTTCCGTGTTAACAATTTTCCGACTCGTTCTTTATTTGGATAATCGGTCACAATAATTCTTAAACCTAGCTCACATGATTTTTATTGACCCAATTTTCTTGATGGGTCATTAGAGGATATATTTGAAGTCCATTATGATTTTTATTTAATTCTTGACTCATCCAAGTACGTGTAATAATGATATATTCGACTTATTCATGAATTACAATAATAAGTCGCGAAATACTTTAAACTTAGCTAATCCAATTTTTCTTGGCACAAATTTCTTTGTGAAATGTTTAGTAATAATGTTTGGGGTTGATTTATTAATTTTCACGGAATTTTCCAATGTGTTTTAGCACATACGATAATGATAGTATGTTTTAAATACTTGTTATTATGGAAATATTTATTCCATTTAATTGATTTTTTATATAATTGAAATTTTCGGGGTGCTACAATGTCACCGAAGTACAATTTTACTGCTAGGCGTGCACAGCGGGTTTGTTCGATACGGGTGCCACCACTCGTTCATTTCCGAGCGGTTCGCTAGGCAGTTAGCTCTAGAGTCAGGCGTAGAGTCTGGGATTTAGAAGTCTCATTGTCTGTACACACACTGCGGGTACGGTATCGACTGGGAAGTGTATTCCGTCGTTACCTGTGTGCATTGACGATAGAGTCCTAGAAGGGTGTTCTTCTTGCTAAAGATGAAGGACTTTGATGCTATTCTTGGTCTGGATTGGCTAGAGGAGCACTATGCGTTAGTAGATTGTCGTGGGAAGAGGATTGTTTTCCGCATTCTTGGTGAGACGAGTTCTCTCATCCCTTGCCAAGGAACGTGGCGGGAAAGTTGGTCATCTCTGCCATGAAGGCGATGCACATGGTAAACAAAGTTGTGACGCTTTTCTTGCCAGCGTGGTGTTAGTACCTGAGGTTGATGAGTCACCTACTTTTGCAGAGATCGAGGTAGTGCAGGATTTTCCAGACGTCTTTCCCGATGATTTGTCTAGATTGCCACCGGATAGAGAGATAGAGTTCACCATAGAGTTGCTTCCGGGCACCTCTCCTATCTCGAAGGCTCCATATCGGATGGCACCTGCGGAGTTAGCCGAGGTAAGGAGGCAATTGCAAGAATTTCTAGATAAGAGATTTATTCACCCAGTGTTTCCCCTTGGGGCGCACCTGTCTTATTTGTAAAGAAGAAGGATGGATCACTTAGGTTATGCATCGATTACAGGAAGCTAAACCAAGTGATAGTGAAGAACAGGTATCCCTTACCTCATATGATGATTTGTTTGACCAGTTGCAAGATGCATCAGTCTTTTCTAAGATTGATTTACGATCTGGTTATCATCAGTTGAGGATCAGAGTGAGGATGTGTCCAAGACGGCATTAGATCCCGTTATGGACATTATGAGTTTTTGATTCTTCCTTTTGGATTGACCAACGCCCCTGCAGCGTTCATGGTCTCATGAACATGGTGTTTAGGCCGTATTTAGATAGCTTTGTTGTGGTATTTATCGATGATGTGTTGGTCTACTCTTTGGATGAGGCCACACACCGTCAGCATTTGAGGGTAGTGTTAGAGTTCTTCGTGAGCATAAGTTGTATGCTAAATTCAGCAAATGCGATTTCTGGTTGCGCAAGGTTCATTTCCTTAGGCATGTTATCTCTGGTGCTGGTGTAGCAGTTGATCCAGCAAAGGTCCAGGCAGTTATGGATTGGGAGACCCCCAAGACCCCTTCGGAGATTCGTAGTTTTCTGGGTTTAGCTGGTTACTATCGGCGATTTATTGAGGGATTTTCATCCATCGCCGCCCCATTGACTCAGCTTACCAGAAAAGGGGTGAAGTTTGTGTGGTCCGAGACATGTGAGCGTAGCTTCCAGTTATTGAAGGCTAAGCTTACTTACGCTCCGGTATTGGTATTACCTAGTGGTCCAGAAGGTTTTGCCATTTATACCGATGCATCTCGGATTGACTTAGGCTGTGTGCTAATGCAGCAAGGAAGGGTAGTGGCGTATTCTTCTCGCCATTGAAGGAGCATGAGCGTAACTACCCGACTCATGATTTGGAGCTTGCGGCAGTGGTTCATGCACTAAAGATCTGGAGGCAATATCTTTATGGTGTCAGATTTGAGGTGTTTACTGACCATAAGAGCTTGAAATATCTTTTCTCCCAAAAGGAATTAAACCTGAGGCAGAGAAGATGGATTGAGTTCTTAAAGGACTATGACTTCGACCTTCAGTATCATCCTGGAAAGGCGAACGTCGTAGCGGATGCCCTGAGCAGGAAGAGGTCTTCGCTCCAGCAGGATTGGAAGATGTTGGAGGATGCGCGTGTGCGATGGCTGAGTTAGAGCCCTTATGTCAGGATTTTGTGGCTCAGTTGTCTCTTAGGTCTTCGGTGTTGGATGAGGTGATCGAGCAACAAAAAGCCGACCCTAGACTCCAAGAGTTAGTGGGCAAGGCGGGCATTGCTCGTGATGAGGATGGCATGATTAGATTCCATCACCGAGTTTGTGTTCCTGCTATTGTAGATGTCCGTGAGCATGTATTAGCAGAGGCTCATAGGTCGAGATTCTATATTCATCCGGGTAACACCAAGATGTACCAGGAATTGAAGAGGTCCTTTTGGTGGTCTGGCATGACGAAGGATGTGGCGGATTATGTATCTGGGTGTTTAGTATGCCAGCAAGTGAAAACCGAGCGGCAGCGACCATCTGGTCTTATGCAGAAGATGGAGATCCCAGTATGGAAGTGGGAAGCTGTCACTATGGATTTTGTTTTGCGGGTTTGCCTCGATCTAGACGGGGCAATGACTCGATTTGGGTAGTCGTAGATAGATTCTCGAAGACTGTGCATTTCTTGCCTATGAAGAAGAAGCAGTCGGTTAGAGCTTGGCTAGATTGTATGTCAGTAGCATTATTAGATTGCATGGTGTGCCGAAGTCGATCATTTTGGATCGAGATCCGAGATTTACTTCGAGGTTGTGGAAGGGTCTTCAGGATGCTTTAGGTTCGGAACTGAAGCTCAGTTCGGCGTTTCATCCCCAGACAGATGGACAGTCCGAGAGGACTATCCAAACGCTCGAGGATATGTTGAGCGTGTGTGTTGGATTGGAAGGATTTGGGAGAGTCATCTACCTCTAGTGGAGTTCACATACAACAACAGCTTTCATACGAGCATTGGTATGGCTCCATTTGAGGCATTGTATGGAAGGCCTTGCAGATCTCCTTTATGTTGGGAGGAGACCGGCGATAGGCAGTTGATTGGTCCGGAGTTAGTTCAGGAGACTTCGAAGAAGATTCAGTTGATTAGGAAGAGGCTTGTTGCGGCGCAGGATAGGCAGAAGAGCTACGCTGACAACAGGAGGAAGGATTTGGAGTTCGAGGTGGGTGAGCATGTCTTTTTGAAGATTTCACCTACTCGAGGTGTCATCAGGTTTGGTAGGCATAGCAAATTAAGTCCCAGATTCATTGGCCCGTATGAGATTCTCAGTCGTTTAGGTAGCGTGGCTTACGAGCTAGCTTTGCCTCCGGCTTTAGCTGGCGTTCACCCCGTTTTCCACGTATCTATGCTCAGGAAGTATGTTCGAGATCCGTCTCATGTTATTAGTCATGAGCCAGTGGAGATCCAGCCAGCTTGACCGGAAGGTTCAGCATCTCCGGAACAAGAGTATTTCGTCAGTGAAGGTTCTATGCAGAACTTCTCGCGAGAGGAGCTACTTGGAGCTTGAGGATGCGATGAGGAAGAAGTATCCTCATTTGTTCGAGTAGTGTAGTTTAAACTTCGAGGATGAAGTTTTCTTAAGGGGGAGAGGGTGTAAGGCCCTCGAATTAGTTGTCATTTTATCTTATTGTGTGTTGAGTCATGTTGTATATATATATTATGTATGCGCATGTAGATACTTATGTACGATGTTATATTGGTATACTTAAGTATGCATGCGTATATTAGTTGTAAATATTGCTTGATTACATGTTGTAGTAGTGTGTACATCATATTACATATATAGCATGTAAGTATATAGTGTAAGCATGGTTTTCTGCATGTTTTTAAGCTCTGGCCGAAGAGAAAATTGGCGTTAACATGGATGGACGTCCATGATGAGCCAACGTCCATGTCGATGGACGCTAACACTAAAGTAGACGGCTATCTATGTGGACGTCTACTTCTCTGATTTTCTGTGCGCAGCAGACCCCGAAATTCCGGGGCAAACAAGCTCACCGGTTGGGGAGATGTCCCCAACGGCTCTCAGCCTTCACATCAGGCCCTACGGGATATCCCAACCCTTTTCCTATAAACCTTCCTCTCCTTGCAACCTGAAAGACTCTCTCTCTTAGCTCTTTGCAAAGGGAGAAGGAAACCCTAGCTGAACTGGAGAAGAACTGACCTTTGCAAGCTTTGATTCGGCGGTTTGAAGCTTCTCCCTGCAAGCTATTGCAACTGGAGATAGTGTGGACGAAGGAGAAGGCTTCCACAACCTCGGTTTGGCAGCTACTTCGACCTAGAGCCCGAGGAAAGCTGTGGAGGAGACTTCTTGGCACTGCCCAAGGAGAGCTTCAACAGCAGATTTGATCCCTTTGGGGGTTTTTAGAAAGGCAAGTAACCCATCCACGTAGCCCATGTATGCGTCCAGTAGGTTTTAAGGATTTTATGAGATTTTCCTCGTGTCCTGGATCCTCACATTCACCCGTTCTTCAGAGCTCGGTCTGTGTTTTTGCACAGACAGGAGCTTGACGGCAAGATCCCTTGCCGTCCAGATCCTCAGTTGGCGGCAGACGATGCTGCCGTTAACACCTCTAAACGGCCCGACATTGCCGTTAAGTTCTTCAGGACAGAACAGGGAACTGTTCTGCCTTATATACCTAATTTCCAAAGTTTTGCGCATGAGGATATACTGTAAATGTTATATGTTATGTAAAATAGACAAAGGAATGTGTTGTGAGATTTCTATGCATTTTTGGTAATTTGTATAAATTGCTAGAATTATGTGAAATGCATGTGAGATAAAGATCTTGGATATGGTAGCTTACTGTTCACATGATCCATGTGTAATTGGATTTCCATAAAATCTCCAGACGATGTGTATGTATGTCAGTCCTTGTCCTGAAAATTTGGAATTTTCCCATGATTATGAAATTTTTTATAATTTCTGTATTGGAAAATAGGGAGCATGTGTAGGTTGTTTTTAAATTTCAGTAAATTGTATGATGCTTGATAAACTCTGTTAACAGTAACATCATGTTAGGGAAAACTGAACCACATGCCAAATGGAAAATTCTTGTGATAAGGTGAATGTTAGATGCAGGTTAGTGAACTGTTAAATCTGACCATGACACTGTGCTTCTATGATAAACTGATTCATGAATGGCATGTGAATGAGTATTTTAATTTCTGTAAAATCGATGTAGCTCAGAAAAATATGAGAGTGTGTATGTGTAATCTAAAACCTGCAAACAACATGTGGTTAAAATTTCGTGTGATTTGGGCAACAGTAGATGAGGTTGTGAATTTCCATGTAAAAGTGAGTGATTAAAACATGCTTCTTATGGTTATGGATTGTTAATGAGTTTCCAACATGATTAGTGTAGATTCCTGAGTGTTTAAACTCTGTTAATAGTAACATCATGTTAGGGAAAACTGAACCACATGCCAAATGGTGAAATGTAAGTTAAGTATCCAATTGTGTGAGAACTATGTGTATAATAAATCGGAAAATGTGTAAAATGTGCCGTGTGTGACACTGCTTCCATAGAGGGCCGTGGAACCGTACCGTGGAAAAGTCCCCACGGGAAAGTTCAATGTGTTTAGAATCCTATGGGCATTAGGATGAAATCCTGGAGGTGGACAAGTACCACTGGTTAGGGTGGAGAGTTCTTCTCCCAGTCTGCGCAGTCCAAGAGTCGTCACTGTGTTGCCTAGGTGGCGTCTATGTGTTATGTGAATGTGTTATATGTGTCCATCTAATGGTGGTTTGGACTATGTGTCATGGCATCTAAACGTGAAAAAGGTGAATATGCATGTGCAAATTGTGTAGTGTGAACATGTGTATGTGTGAAATGTGTAAAAGTAAACAATGTGAATGTGTAAATGAGTAAACATATGAACCCAATGTGTTAGAATGTGAAATTGGATTTATGATATGGAAATGTTAGATTCATGTCAAAACAGCAACATTACTGTGTTATAACAATGTTTTACATGTACACAATATGTAGAATCCATGTTAGGAGCATTTCCTTTTATGTGTGCGAAAATCCCGTGCTAAATTGCTATCATGTTGTAGCTTAAATTGTGAATGTAGCTCTCATGTGGATAGATAAGTAGAAAGCATGTGGTAGGTATTTTATTTTGGAATGACATAAACCACGTATCATGTGTTGTGAATTATGTAGAATATCATGACAGGTTGTTTCTTATCATTGTTTCAACCATGCTATATGTTTTGATGTAATGAAATTGAATTAGGACTTACTTGTGAAGTATGCATGTATGATGTGAATGGAATTACTTGCTGAGTCTTTTAGACTCATTCCTTGCTTCGGTGTACAGTTTAGCAGGTGACCCTACTTCCTTGGGAGACGTTGAGAGCAACTCCGAGCGAGGAGAGTAGAGTGTTGTGGAGTCATCATCATTGTATCTTACTTTCTTAGTATGTAATTGAAATTTATGTATTTGGAACTTATGTAATTGTGGACAAACAATGTAATTTGGAATTCGTAGTTCATTTTGTGGACTATAGTTCTTAAATTGCTATATTGATCATGTATGTTTAAATGTGGATGATGAAATGAAAGACAGTGGTTCTTTTCTTCCGCTACTCTGTATTTTATGTGTGTACATCTCAATCATTTGTCAGTGTTGGGTAAATGTCCCACTGTGACGAGACTCACTATACCGACGTGGATTGGTATAATCGTACCAGTATAAGGAGGGTCTCGCACGGACTCAGGCGCAGGACCTGAGAACGCGATGGCCCGATAGGCCGCGTTCTCAAGGCCATCGCGACACAGTACCTGTCGCGTTTTGAACACGACAGGCGCTGCCGTCGCGATCTGACAACCTGATCTGACAGACCCATCGTGATCTGTGTATGACTCTGTCGCGTTCTGATCTGACCCTGTTGCGACCCTTACTAGGGTACGTCGCGATCTCAGAATTTTTGCATGAAACCCCCTATTTCTGCAAGTCTTGATTTTCTACAGTAATATCATGTCCTGTTAACTCTTTTAATACAGTAAACAAAGTTGTTAATCTTGGATATATTTTAATTAATTAAAATCTTTCACTTGACCTTTCATGTCCATGATTATTCATGACACATGCACACACTTTGAACCATCCAATATGGATTAACTTGGCATGAAAATATCCCATAACACATCTGGTAATTTATTTCAATAATATATTTAAATTGCCATATTTTTACAATGAACTTGTCTTTGTTTCGTGCGATGTTTTGGAATACGTTAACGATGCTCCATTGTTCTTGAATTCCTCTAGATCATCGAGCACTTGTTTCTCTACACACACTTTCTCTTGACTTGGACGAACTCTCCGTCGGATACTCCTTCTGCCGGAATAGTGAATCCTTGTTCAAGGCCTCCGTAAGTCTCCTCTGTCCATGGATTCCCACATGGTCGGCGAGCTGGTTGTACCCTAACACCTATGATACCCTTTAGGGATCAACATGATCCAAACGGCTATTAGAAGTTCGCTCTTATCTTAAATCACGCCGGACCTCTGGACCTGTGTGTAACATGGCCAACGGAAGGGTAGTGAATTCCACCTGACTGCCAACACCAATCGCGCGTGTTGTGCAACTGTTACTACCGCCCGTTTACTCGATGTTTCATGTGCAATGTCCTTTAGTTCTCATCTATACTCTACTCGCTCCTCTATTCTCGTTCATTCTACTATCTTGTCTATTCACCTAGTGATCTTTTCTATTTCTTGGTACTCTGTATTGGCCATTGACTGATTGTCTAAAGATAATAATATAACCAATGCGTGGCAATATATAAAGGGCCCGGTCTGCTCCTAGGATGTGCGCCCGAAAGTGCTATTTGCCCATGGGAGTTAAATGACTAGAGTGTTTGGCATTACACTCGAGTGCTTTCTATCTCGACTATCTAAATGACAATAAAAGTGCTATATTCTCTCGTTGTCTACATGACAATCAAAAGTGCTATACTATACTCGTTGTGCTATTGATATACTTGAGCTATTTGTGCTATGGCCATCTTGCTATTGTGCTATACTCGACGCTTGTGCTATATTTGAAAACTTGTGTTATTTCAATTTCGTGCTATTCATGCTATTTCTTACATTACTTGACTCTCTCGCTCTATCATTAGATCTCTGCCTCTTTAATACATTAATCATTTAAAGCCTGCTTGATCCTGAGATTTAAGTCCTACTGGGCGTTATCGCTCACCCTGCGTTATTTGTCATTGTGTTCTCAGGTGAGACCGAGGATGAACCTGACACTCAAGAGGAGGGAATGACCAAGAGTGAAGTCAAGAGTACCCTAGCGTCTTAGTATTATGTAGAGTCTTAGTTTCATCTTTTGCTTTATTTCAATATAATTGGCCCTATAAAATGGCTCTGATATTTAGTGGTTGTAACTAGACATTTGAAAATTATTAATGAGAAGAATATGCTTTAGTGTTTATTTCTTGTTCAATGGTATGATGTCTAGTACTCACTCTGTACTCGTTTATTTGCAACTGCCTTGTGTTCCGATATTCCGCATCGGGGCGTGACAGTTTTGTGTATCAGAGACTAGGTTATTCTTAAGCATAGGATGATCTAGGTTGACCAACCTCAACTAGAGTCAATTACCCTACCCATGTGAGATGTGGTTAGAACCATGGGTAACTAGCTAAAATGAACTCACACACGCATAAATTAACTTCACATCAATATCCTAACAACAAGTTACTTTTGTAGGAACTAAGCAAACAAGATGACTGCTGAACGTGCTCAAATGAGGGGCATGCAACAAACCATTCAAGAACTCGCACGTGCCATCATGCAAGCTACCCAAGGAGGTGGAAACTGTGGCGGTGTAGGCGAGCTGCATCGTAACTTTAGGAGTCTTAATCCACCTAGATTCAGTGGATCCACAGATCCGGACGAGGCCGAGCATTGGCTAAAGGAGACGGAAAGAATTTTCCGTGTTATGCAATGTGCAGCAGGGATAAGCTACTACTGGCTACTTTCCAGTTAGAGAAGGAAGCCCATGCTTGGTGGGAATCGGTAGAAGCGACCAGAGCTAATGGTCAATTTACTTGGGCTGAATTCAAAGAAGCATTCAATTCCAGTATTTCTCAGAGCGTGTCCAAGAGAAGAAGGCTACGGAATTGCTGCTCTTAAACAGAGGAGCTTGACTGTGGCCGAGTATGAAGCCCAATTTTCAAGACTGCACGTTATGCTACACATCTGGTAAATACTGAAAAGATGAAGACTAGGCGCTTCCTCAATGGCCTTAAGCCTCAGTACATTACTCAACTAGCCCCTCTCGACATACAGACCTATGCCGAGATGGTAAAGAAAGCTCAGCTGCTAGAAGATGCTACGAACTTCACTGACCGTATCAAAGAAAGTTCGTAAAAAAGAAAATGATGTCTGGTCCATCATCTGCTAAGCTGATCAACGGCAAGAAGCATCCCTCAACATCACAGAGGGACCCAGCCAAGAAGGAAATCCAAAACTATTGTCCCCAACACTCTAGTAAAAAGCAACTGCAAGCACTGTAACAAGCCAAGTCACACAGCAATGAATGCTGGAGGAAAGTCGGCGCATGTCTGCACTGTGGAAGCCGCGAGCACCGCATCCCCGAGTGCCCGCTACTGAAGGAAAACGAAAGACACCCTAACATGCTTAAGAAACAGGGCAGACTGCAAGCCCTTCTTGATGAAGAGCCCACTGAGGAAGGTGGCATGGTAGAAGGTACCCTACAAGTTTTCTCCTTATCAACATTTGTTTTATTGATACTGGAGCAACTCATTCATTCATATCTCAAAACTTTGCTGATACTCTGAATGTTAAACCTATTCTATGGGATGTGAGTTCTCTATCATAACACTACTAGGAGAAAAGGAGAAATTGAACAAATACTTCCCATCTGCCGATGTAATGATCGGAGACCATAACCTAAAGGCCGACCTGGTGTGTATGCCCATGGAAGGCTATGATATCATTTTGGAGCCGACTGGTTGTCCACTTATGGGGCAAGTGTCGATTGTAAGAAAGGGAAAGTACCTTTAGTGATTTCCCTAAGTTGTCCTTCACTGGGATTAGACATAAGAGACGGATGTCTCTAATCTCTGCCATAAAGGCCACAACATGATAGGAAAGGTTGCTTTGCTTTCCTCGCGGCCGTAATAGTTGAAAAGAATGGTTCTAAGATAGAAGACATCTACATAGTCCAGGATTACCCAGATGTATTTCTCGAAGATCTGCTAGGGATTCCCCCGAAATGTGATGTCAACTTCGCCATTGAGTTGATCCTTAGAGCTGCCCCGGTATCGCGTCAACCGTACGGATGTCACCTGCCGAGTTAAAGGAATTGAAGGCGCAACTGATGGAGCTATTAGAGAAGGGGTTCATCAGACCAAGTACTTCCCCATGGGGAGCACCTGTGCTATTCGTTAAGAAGAAAGATGGATCGATGAGACTATGCATCGACTATCGTCAACTCAATCAGCTAACCATCAAGAATAAGTATCCATTGCCTCGGGTCGATGAACTGTTCGACCAAATATCTGGAGCTCAATATTTCTCCAAGATCGATCTTCGATCTGGCTATCATCAAATGAGGATCAAGGATGACGATATCTTCAAAACGGCTTTCAGGAGCAGGTATGGACACTATGAATTCGTCGTTATGCCTTTTGGTCTAACCAATGCCCCTGTAGCCTTTATGCAACTCATGAACAGCATATATCGGCCATACCTTGACAAGTTCGTGGTCGTCTTCATCAACGATATCCTTATATATTCAAAGACCAAAGAAGAACATGAAGAACATCTGAAGGTAGCACAACAAGTCTTGCGAGACAACAAACTGTACGCAAAGCTGAGCAAGTGTGAATTCTGGCTCGAAGAGTGTCCTTCTTGGGCCATGTCATCTCCAAGGACGGCATCTCCATTGATCCCTCCAAAGTCGAAGTTGTACTCAATTGAGAGAGACCAACCAACGTCACATAAATCAGAAGTTTCTTAGGACTGGCTAGCTACTACAGGTGGTTCATAAAGGACTTCTCAAAGATCGTCGTTCCTCTCACGCGTTTGACACGAAAGGAGAATCCTTATTCCTGGAGTAAAGAGTGTGAGAAGAGTTTTCAGACTCTAAAAGATTGTCTTACCTCAACACCTATTCTTGCTCTTCCAATAGAGGGAGAAGGTTTCTCTGTCTATACCGATGCCTTAGGAATTGAGCTAGGTTGTGTATTGATGCAAAAGGTCATTGCCTATTCTTCAAGACAACTGAAGACGCATGAGGTCAACTACCCTGTGCATGATTTAGTTGGCTGCTGTGGTCTTCGCCTTAAAAATCTGGGGACATTATCTATATGGAGAGCAATTCACTGTCTACTCAGACCATAAGAGCTTGAAGTATTTATTCTCCCAGAAGGAACTCAACATGAGACAGAGAAGATGGCTAGAATACCTAAAAGATTTCGACTTCAACATCCAATACCATCTAGGAAAAGGGAACGTTGTGGCTGATGCTCTTAGTAGAAAGCTAAGGGCATCTATATCAAGTCTAGTTCTTGGCGAGATGCAACTACTGGAACAATTCGCAAGGCTAGACTTAGTATTGAACATAGGGATGATCGAGTCTTGGTTGCCAACATCAGAATTCAATCTGACATGCTGGAAGAAATTAAAACCCAACAAGATAGAGATCCATTTTTGGTTCGCATCAAGGAACCTTAGCTGAAAGTCCAAACTTTGCTATGACCGAAGATGGAAGGCTAGTATTTCAAGGAAGGACATGCGTCCCCGACAATGAAGAACTGAAGAGAAGGTTAATGGATGAAGCTCACAAGACAAAGTACACTATTCATCCTGGAGGTACCAAGATGTATCAAACATGAAAAGAACGTTTTGGTGCCGAACATGAATAGAGAGGTAGCCGAACATGTTGCTCACAGCCTTACTTGCCAACAGGTAAAGGCGGAACACCTGTGCCCTACTGGCGTACTCAGACCCTTAGATATTCCGGAGTGGAAATGGGAAAGTATTGGCATAGACTTCATCATGGGATTACCCAAGACTCGTGGTGGACTTGATGCCATATGGGTCATTGTCGACCGATTACCAAATCCGCTCACTTTCTCGCTATAAAGAGTAAGTGGTCGGTAGAGATACTAGATGCTTTATATGTCAAGGAAATAGTGTGTCACACCCTGATATTTAGCAGCGGAATAAATACCGGGGGACGTGAACGATACAAATAGACGTATCACAGTTGAATAGCGCAGAGTCACAATTACATATAATCTCACATTTCAGACCATAATAATGTCATCAAAAGTACTCTTTATTCCATTTCAATTCACTAGTTACAACCTTACATAGAAGGACTCACTTAAAAGAGTTCATTATTCAAATAAAAATGTTTTTCTAATACATCGACTACTCAAACAACTATCCTAGACTATCAACTCCTCATACGGCGGGTGCTCATCATTCTTGCCCTGTCCCATCGGACTCCACTGGTTCCTCATCACTACCTGAAAAGGGCAGGATGACAGGGTGAGCGAACTAGCTCAGTAGGATTTACATCTCAATATTGTGCGGGCACTAGTATACATGATTAACATTTAAATAGGCAGATATGAACATGTATATGATGACAATGCATGCAATACTAACAAATTGAATAGCAGAGCAGAACAGATATCATTTCAGATCAAATGTCGAGTTGCATATACAATGGACAGATATTTCAAGAGTAGAATCGTATCAACGAGATTGCCATATATACACAGATATCATGTATTCACATGAACATACGTATCATATCAAATCTTATCATATCAGAATCAAATCACTTATCATATCAAACGAAAGCACATTTCCACTAATCTTGCTTATTGTGTGTGCTATGCCAAGCACCAAAGTCCATACTCCCGCGGTTAATAAGTACGTTGGGCGCGCTCCTCCCCAGGACCGGACCAGGCCCCTTTTTGCACAGGCATTAGTCAAATGGACCGAAGTCCATATTGTGCCGAACAAACATATTCATATTATGGCCACAGAGTTTCAATGACAAGCTCATAGTAAAAGGAACAAGATCATTCATAGAGTCAAGGTATGGCAAATAGCTCAAGAGAACAAAAGGCAGTAAATGACGTATCATGTTTCATAATCCATTATGTCTTGACATGATGATGTTTCTAAAGACAAATCGTATGCAGAACATGTGCTTTCTATCTCCAGGTACTTCATGGTACAACCAGCTCGGCCTCTATGTGGAAATCCATAGAGAGCGGAGACTTACGGAGGTCTTAAGGAAAAGATCGCTAGTCTACCAATTCAGAATAACCGTAGAGAGCTTTCAATTCCCCAGAAGGGTGTGCCTATTCGTGTAAATATGTAAGTGACGAGTCACGGATCTTTCCTAACATGTGCATATGGAGAAATAATTAATTGAACACCGGAAAACATGTAACTATTGAAACTCATATGCAATTCATGATATTAACTTCACTAACAAGTCCATACTAACATGTATTCATCCCCATATTCACATCATATTCTTATCATGTCAATTGACAATAGGGAAGATCACAAGATAATCTAATGAACTTAAGGACAATCACAATTACACACTAGAATCATATTCGTATCATTACCACTTTTCAATGGGTTGATTTCTTTTAGGTCCATGCATACTATATAACATCATGCACATGCTAGTAGACATCGTGTAATGATCAGACCCAAAATATGTAATTTTTGCAAAGGTAGTGTCGACACACCCCTTACTGGTGTCGACATAATGCTTCAAACACAAGGTAAAATAATGCAGAACTGGTCAAGTAGTGTCGACACTAGTTCAAGTAGTGTCGACACTAGAGACAGCTCCCAGAAAACCTATTGTGCCAGAATGGGACAGTGTGTCGACACTAGATCAAGTAGTGTCGACACAGGATCAAGTAGTGTCGACACAGGATCAAGTAGTGTCGACACTAGAGGCCTTCCCAGAACACCTTTTGGGCTAATTTGGGACAGTGTGTCGACACTAGATCAAGTAGTGTCGACACTAGAGGCCTTCCAGAAAACTATATAGGTCAAGTGTAATCCGAAAACACATCTCATGCAGAGATTTACTTGTCCCTCTTATAACTCTCTAACGAATGACATTTAGACAAAATGTTCAACACCAAATATGACGAGGACAACTATTAGAAAAACTTTGATGTTGGGGGTTTGATCAAATTCGGTGTCAAATCTCAAGAAAACATGTGAAGATATAAAGCTAAGTGCAGCCCGAAATCGCAGTATCATGCAGAGACTCTCTTACCATGCTTATAACTCTCTAACAAAGATGTTTGGATAAAATGTCCACACATAAAAGATGATCGTGACTACAAGAGAAGAACTTTCATGAAGGAATTTAGTCTAATTCGATGTTGAATCATGTACATAATAAGAAGAACGGGAAAAGCCCTAACTGTGCGCGACTTAGGGAAAACTATGAATACACAATGTATACTCCATGAAAACTAGTCAAACCAGTGCAAATGAACCTAGACTCGAAGAACTACATGATGGTGTTGGTTTTCTTTAATCTTGGCCCGAGAACACCTACCTTTGAATGCTAAGACTCTCTGCAGATTTTTGGGTTGATGCAGAGCGAGGTTGAGGAAGACCACGTTTTCCCCAGCCGTCCTCCTCTTCCCCAGCGCTCCAAACTTGCTGCTCACGACCCTAACTTGTTTCTAAACCTTCCCCAAGAGTTTCAGATGAGTTCTTATAGATTTAGGGTGTACCAACAAGTCCTAACTGGACTAGGAGAGGGGCTGCGAATTCTGTTTCCTACTTCCCAAGAAATTTAGGATTCTCTCACCCAAAGGAGGTAGCAAAGGTTTAGGAACCACCTCTTAGGTTTGGGTTCGGTTTTGGCTTACCTTACATGACTAATCACCCTAATTTTAACCCTAAATTTCCCTTCCCTAATTATTGCATAATTACATACACGAATTTCTGGGTATTTCTTTGTCCCAATTTTTTTATCCTTGGCCAAATGTACTCCATTGGCCCAATCTTGTTAATGGGTTATTAATACATATGTTGTAGTCTCTCCAACATGTTTATTTAATTTATGGTTGGGTTATTCTTCCGTGTTACAATTTTCCCCGATGTGTTTCCTCTCGTACGATAATGGTACGTGAATTTTTACCGTTCCGATAATTACGGAATTTATTTATTCTCCTTTAATTCTAAATCACTAAATTTCCCGGGTGTTACATCCTCCCCCACTTAAGAAATTTGGTCCCCAAATTTACACATAATGGTGTAGTTCGTACCTGAGAATAGTTTGGGGTGGTTTTTCTTCATTCTTTCCTCTGTTTCTCAGGTAGCATTAGTAACTCCGTCTCGACTCCATTGGACCTTCACCATAGGTATGGTATGATTCCTGAGTCGTTGAATCTTCCGATCCAGCAGTTTGATCGGCTTCTCTTCATAGGTCAGGTCCTCCTCGAATCTCCAAGTCCTCATGATTGATTACATGGTCGGCATTGAATAGTAGTACTTCCTCAGCATGGATATGTGGAACACGTTGTGCACGTTCGCCAGCTGTGGAGGTAGTGCAAGTCTATACGCCACCTGACCAATCCTTTCCAGAATTTCAAATGGCCCGATGAATCTGGGACTCAACTTCCCTTTGATCCCAAATTTTTATTCCCCTTGAAGGTGAGACCTTCAAGAAAACATGTTCGCCAACTTGAAATTCTAGTTTCTCCCTTCTCTTGTCTGCATAACTCTTCTGCCTAGATTGTGCTATCTTTCGTCGTTCCGACAATTTGAACCTTTCTGACAGTCGCCTCAATTAAGTCGGGTCCAACCCATTGGTTCTCCCCAACCTCTTCCCAACAAAGGGTGATCTGCAACTCCTGCCATATAAGGCTTCAAACGAAGCCATCTTGATACTTGCCTGATAGCTGTTGTTATATGCAAACTCCATCAATACAACTGATCATCCCATCGACCTCTAAAATCTAGCACTAGAGCACGAAGCATATCTTCCACAATTTGATTGGTCCTTTCGGTTTGTCCATCAGTCTGAGGATGGAAGGAAATACTAAAGTTTAGTTTAGTACCCATTGCTGCTTGTAAACCTTCCAGAAATGTGAAGTAATCTAGGGTCCCGATCCGATATTATGTTAGATGGAACCCCATGCAATCTGACTACTTCCTTAACATATAGTGCAGCCAATACATCCACTGACCAGGTACTCTTGATCGACAAGAAGTGAGCCGACTTAGTCATTCGATCAACTATTACCCAATCGCATCCATACCACCTCTAGTCTTGGGCATCCCATGATAAAGTCCATACCGATGCTATCCCACTTCCACTCCGGGATTTCCAGTGGTAGCAGTCCACTAGCTGTACGGAAATGTTCGGCCTTGACTTTCATGCATGTTAAACAGTATGACACATGATCGGCCACATCCCTCTTCATGTTTGGCCACCAGTACGACCTTTTTAAGTCTTGGTACATCTTTGTTGATCCAGGATGAATCGTGTACTTGGACTGGTGAGCTTCATTTAATAACCTCTTCTTGAGTTCTCCATGATCAGGGACACATGTTCTACCTCGGAATAGTAATCTTCCCTCAGCTGATAGAGTAAAGTCAGGTCTTTGTTCTAGCTTCTCCTGATCTCAACTAAGAATGGATCCTCTCCCTGTTTCTCCTTGATTTCGGTCAGTAGATCGGATGTATCTGGAGATTGGAAATCATTACTTGTTTTTCCTTCTTTCCCATGTCTAAGTTCAAGCTTGCAAATTGCTCCAGTAACTTCCATTCGCCCAGCATCATACTAGCTAGCATAGCTCCTGGTTGTCTACTTAGAGCGTCTGCCACTACATTGGCTTTCCCAAGGTGATATTGAATGGAAAAGTCAAAGTCCTTAAGGTACTCTAACCACCTTCTTTCCTCATGTTAAGCTCCTTCTGTGAGAATAAGTATTTCAAGCTCTTGTGGTCAGAAAAGACCTTAAATTGCTCACCATAGATATAATGCCTCCAAATCTTCAAGGCGAATACTACAGCTGCTAACTCCAGGTCATGAACCGGGTAGTTCACTTTGTGGATCTTCAGCTGTCTTGAGGCATAAGCTATTACTTTCCCTTGTTGCATTAAGACGCATCCCAGACCTATTCCAGAAGCATCTGAATAAATTTCAAATCCTCCCTCTTCAGTGGGTAAGGCGAGGACATGAGCAGTAGTCAGACACTTCTTCAAGTTGTTAAAGCTTTCTTCACATTCATCGGTCCACACAAACATATTTTCCTTCCAGGTCAGCTTGGTTAACGTCACTGCAATCTTTGAGAAATCCTTGATAAACCTTCGGTAATACCCTGCTAGACCTAGGAAGCTCCTGATCTCTGTGACGCTTGTCGGTCTTTCCCATTTCAGTACAGCCTCAACCTTTGATGGATCACCGCGATACCATCCTTGGTTACCACATGCCCTAAAAAGGATACCTCCTCCAGCCAGAATTCGCATTTACTTAGCTTGGCATATATTTGTTCTCCCTTAAAATCTGTAATGAGATCCTCAAATGCTCCTCATGCTCTTCCTTTGTCTTGGAATAGATCAATATATCATCGATGAATACCACCACAAATTTATCAAGATATGGGCGATAAATGCTATTCATCAACTGCATGAAAACTGCAGGGCATTTGTTAGTCCGAAAGGCATAACAATAAATTCATAATGCCCATACCTGCTTCGGAAGGCTGTCTTGTGAATGTCTTCTCCTTTGATCCTCAATTGATGATAACCGATCTGAGATCTATTTTAGAGAAGTATCTAGCTCCAGATAATTGATCAAACAACTCATCAATCCTTGGCAGAGGGTATTTGTTCTTGATAGTTAACTGGTTTAGTTGTCTGTAATCTATACATAGCCTCATCGACCCATCTTTCTTCTTGACGAAGAGGACAGGTGCACCCCATGGCGATGTGCTTGGTCGGATGAAACCCTTCTCTAACAGTTCCATCAGTTGCTCTTTTAATTCCTTCAGTTCTGCGGGGACATTCTATATGGTGCCCTAGATACTGGTGCTGCTCTCAGGGACCAACTCGATGGTAAAATCGACTCTCTCGCTCAGGAGGAATTCTTGGCAAGTCTTCGGGAAAAACATCAACGTATTCGCTGACAACATGGATGTCCTCCACTTTGACTTCCTTCTTTGTGATGACCACAGCAGCAAGAAAGGCCATACAACCTTTCCTCATCATCCTTTTGGCTTGTAGTGCAGAGATAAGTGACAATCTCCTGCGGTTTCTATCCCCTGTGAACACTAGTTTTGGGTAATGGCTAAAGGTTACCCGACTTCTCCTGCAGTTGATACTAGCCCCATGTTCAGACAACCAGTCTGCTCCTAGTATCACATCATACCCCGCCATATCCATACATATTAAATTTGCTGGTAGGTTTTGAGTTTCAATCAACACTTGCAATGGATGGCATAGGTTTGTAAGATTGTGCCAGGACCAATCGGGGTTGACACAACTATTCCGATTTCATTGGGACGGGTTTCACAGGTAGGGTATCAACAAATGTTTGAGATAAAAGGATGCGTAGCTCCCGTATCAAAGAGAACATATGAGGGTCGGGAAAGAATAGTAAGTGTACCTTCCACGATACCTCCTTCTTCAGCAACTTCCGGTTCCTGAATAGCTTGCAAGCGGCCTTGCCTCTTCTGTCCATTCGGACGCTTGTCCTGAGGGGCTTGTTCTTTCAATATTGGGCAGTCCGAGATCCTATGGTCACGACTACCACAGCGCAGGCATCTCCCTTGCGCTCTCCCCAGTTGTTCAGACTGGTGATTAGCTTTGTCACAATGTTTGCACCTTTCTCCCATCGTCACCACTATCTGCTTTCCTAACTCCTTTGGATTTTTATCAGCTGGTTCATTTACCCCGCCACTGGGCCTTTTCTTCCAATGGTCGGCTGATACCTTCCTGTAGAAGACACTTGCTCCCTTTTCCACAGATTTTCCCTTAATTCTTTCAGCAGTCTCCATGGCATCTTCCAGTAACTGAGCCTTCTTTACCATGTCGCATAGGTCTGAATGTCCATTGGCGCCAGTTGAGTGAGAACTGGGGCCTCAAGCCATTCAGAAAGCATTTTGCCTTCATCCTTTCTGTCCCAATTAAGTGGACAGCATATCGGGACAGACGAGAGAATTGGGCCTCATACTCGGCCACATTGAGTCCTCTCTGCTTCAAAGCCCAAATTTGGCTGCTTTTCGCTCCTGGACCCTCTCAGAGAAGTACTTGGTGTTGAAGCGCTCAATGAACTGAGCCCATGTTAGTTGCTGGCCATTCAGCGTTGCTTCTACCGACTCCCACCATGCCCTGGCATCCTTTTCCAATTGGAAAGTCGCCAGTAGTACTTTGTTCTGGTCCGTGCATTGCATGACCCTGAATATCCTTTCAATTCCTTAACCCAGTGTTCAGCAACATCTAGGTCAGTACTCCCTCCAAACCTAGGCGGATCCATATTCCGAAATTCCGATGGAGATCACCGGCTCCGCGGTTACCTCCCCTGGGTGGCTTGCAGAATAGCCTGAGTCAAGTCTTATTGTTTGTTGCATGTTCCTAGCCTGGGCACGTTCAGCGGCCATTGAGGTAATAAGTACCTTCAAGATAATATAAAGTCAGTCATCTAATTATATCACATGTGTCTTCTATTCCCATGGTTCTACCCAAGCTCACATTAGGTACGACAGATTTTTGACTCGTGTGATCTAATTTCATTCTACGTTCCTATTCCCTTGGACCCTAAAGTTTAGGCTCTGATACCACTGTCACGCCCCGATATTTAGCAGCGGAATAAATACCGGGGACGTGAACGATACAAATAGACGTATCACAGTTGAATAGCGCAGAGTCACAATTACATATAACCCACATTTTAGACCATAATAATGTCATCAAAAGTACTCTTTATTCCATTCAATTCACTAGTTACAACCTTACATAAGAAGACTCACTGAAAAGAGTTCATTATTCAAATAAAAATGTTTTCTAATACATCGACTACTCAAACAACTATTCCTAGACTATCAACTCCTCATACGGCGGGTGCTCATCACTCTTGCCCTGCCCCATCGGACTCCACTGGTTCCTCATCACTACCTGAAAAGGGCAGGATGATAGGGTGAGCGAACTAGCTCAGTAGGATTTACATCTCAATTGTGCGGGCACTATTATACATGATTAACATTTTAAATAGGCAGATATGAACATGTATATGATGACAATGCATGCAATACTAACAGATTGAATAGCAAGTAGAAACATATCATTTCAGATCAAATGTCGAGTTGCATATACAATGGACAGATATTTCAAGAGTAGAATCGTATCAAAGAGATTGGCCATATTCATACAGATATCATGTATTCACATGAACAGACGTATCATATCAAATCTTATCATATCATATCAAATCAAACTTATCATATCAAACAAGGCACATTTCCACTATCTTGCTTATTCGTTGTGCTATGCCAAGCACCAGAAGTCCATACTCCCGCGGTTAATAAGTACGTTGGGGCGCTCCTCCCCAGGACCGACCAGGCCCCTTTTGCACAGCATTGGTCAAATGGACCGAAGTCCCATATTGTGCCGAACAAACATATTCATATTATGGC